>KQ997142.1:168161-184147 GCA_001598015.1 Dorcoceras hygrometricum | reverse complement strand
CGGATACGAGTGTCTAACGCCGAGCTGTGATGGGCTGACGGGCCCCCATGATCACGGACCGATGATTTCCCGGTTGATACACTGTGGTATAGAGGCGATTTGATTTGATTTGCCGGTTGATACACTGGCCTAGTTGACGGATTTCCTTGGCAGCCCTCATGCATTCATAGCATTGATTTATAGCATGTTGCATGTTTATCTGCTTTGATAGCTCTTCGTACTGAGGCTTGACCTCGTACTTGTTTCCTGCTTTTGTCTTGTTTGGGTCTGCGTTGCCCATTTGCAGGAGCTTCAGGTAACCAAGCTGGGCCGAGTGGAAGTTCAGCTGGTCGATCCCCGCGTCCCTGAGTCCCAGTCTATATATGATATGTATTGAACCGGGGGATGCCCCGTGTTATCATGTATTGGGGATCTGTATTTGATTTGATATCTTGTTGCATTTGAGTTTGAGTCAACTCATATTTTAGTATTGAATATTTTGAATATATGATTTGAAGTTCAGGCCCATTGTATTTCGAAAAATTTTTAAGCCCTGATTTTTAGCTTCCGTGTTTATGCGCTTGTTTTGTGTTAATTGTTAGTAATTAGCACGGGCCATGACATATGCCCTTCTGAACTTCTAGCTGATATTTGCATTGTCCACTTATCCAGCTGATTTGGTTTTTGCTGACTCAGTATCCAGCTGGTTCATTCATCAAGCTGATCTCTTGCGCTTTTCGTCATTCAGCTTGTTTGAGATATACCTTCAGGCTGGTTTGACTTTGACTTTATCCCTTCGAGCTGATTTCTCCGTTGAACGTGATAAGTCTTGTCCGGTCCTTGACACTTTGGTTTGAATGATCTCTTTTACGAATTCTTTGTCCTATTAAGTATGTCATCACCAAAACTTCTTGAATTTATATCCCAACACCATTAATTTGAAATGTCGTGGTGCTTGTATGTTTTCTGGTTTGTTGATGTTGTAAGTTTAATCGATAGACCAAAAATGATTTTTAGATTATTGGATACCAATAATAAGATTTTGATGTTGTATTTGGTGCAGAAATTACACCATCTCAAAATAGAATTACAGGTTGGATATGGCTAAAGAAAAATTATAGTCATGGTACCAGTTAGCATATGTGTTGTTGATCGGGTAAACCACCAAAGTTTACATTTATATTAATGAACTTGGCTTTTGTATCGTATATACTTGTTTTCAATCAAAATACTTGGGTGATATTGAACATATTCCATGCTACACATTGGATCTCCCACTTACCTTAATTAGAGGGTCATCTGCTCCACTTGGTGCTACAATCCATTCTACACTTTACTCAATCCATTCTACACTTTACTCGAACAATCTCATTTAAATTATTTAAAATTCAACGGTTAAACAACTAAATAACCAAAACACAATAAAATACATTATTATTTTCAATTTATCAGGTGATTATTTAAAAATACTCATTAAAAATATATGCCCTTTGATGGATTTATAGTTTCAGTAAATATATTCTTGGTCTATTATTTTTCACATTTTCCATTTAATCCAGTTAAAAAATAAATTAGTATTTATTAACTTGCATTGCTTTTTTTTTTCTTTTTAATTTTTGGTCCTGTACGATAGAACTCCATTTTTATTCTTGTAAAGTATCCTGAATTACATACATAATACGTGACAAATTGAAAAATATATTATTAGTTAGAAAGGTAAAATGAAAAATATATGCAAGTGACAAGACTAAAAACGAAATTTATAGTAATATCTTAATTATTTTTTAAATAAGACTAAAAGTAGATATTCTTACTGGCACCGATCAAAAAACAAAGTTTTGCCCCTTTATAGTTTTTTTCAATGCGTAAATAAAGATGACAGAGAATTTTCAGAGAGAAATATAATTTTGGAAAATTCATTCAATCTAAAGAGTAAATAGTAAATACTTGAAGAGACCCCTTGGCTTTTGGGCTTCGCATGGTTCGAACAACGATCTCAACGCCCAATATACTTCACCCGCCGAAGCCGTTCAATTTCAGTTCAGATTCTTCAATATTGCGAAGATTCATTCCCCTCTTAAACTCTTGCTCTTCTGTGAAAGAATTCTTCAAGATTCGAGCCCAGATCTTGATCTCTGGCCTTCAGCATAATTCTGATATAACAGAAAGAATCATACAATTCTGTACTTCCAACTCATTTCGGACAAATCATGCGGTTAGTTTGATCAATCATGCCCAATTCACTTTGTATTCATCAGGAATTTTGGAACTCTCTTCGTGGAACAATGTGATGAGGGCCTACGCCATCTCGAATCGTGGTTCGGAAAAAGAGGCCTTACGGGTTTTTGTTGATATGCGGCGTTTGAAGATTAGACCCAATGAGCATACTTTCCTTTTCTTTTCAAGGGCAGCTCTTCGTTCTCGGGATTGAACGAGGGGCGGCAGATTCATGCGGATGTGATAAAGCATGGTTACATTTGCAATGTGTATGTACAGAATACTCTGATTCATTTTTATGGGTCGTGTAAGAAGGTTGTAGATTCGTACAAAGTGTTTGATGAAATGCTGCATAAAACTGTTGTCTCCTGGAACTCGATGATCTTGGCCTGCATAGGGAGTTCGTGGTTTTACGATTCGATTGAGGTTTTCATTAAGATGACGAATACTGGGTTTGAGCCAGACCAGACTACCATGGTGGTGGTGCTCTCAGCCATCGCAGAGCTTGGTAATTTGAGTCTGGGAAAATGGATCCATTCCCAAGTAATCTCGAAATGTATGTTGATAAATTGTCAGCTCGGTACGGCTCTTGTCGACATGTATGGGAAGTCCGGAGATGTTAATTATGCAAGATTAGTGTTTGATAGGATGTTGTGTCGAAACGTGTGGACTTGGAGTTCAATGATTCTTGGGTTTGCGCAGCATGGTTATGCAAAACGTGCCCTCGAACTTTTCACCGAGATGAGTAATTATTCAGTTAAGCCTAATCATGTAACTTTTCTTGGGGTTCTTTGTGCTTGTAGTCATGCTGGACTCGTGGAAGATGGGAAATGTTATTTTCACGAGATGGAGAACATGCATGGGATCGAGCCAAAGATGGTTCATTTTGGTGCCATGGTTGATGTCTTGGGCCGTGCTGATCTTCTAAAAGAAGCATACAAGTTTATAACGCGTATGCCAATTGAGGCTGATACCGTCGTGTGGAGAACATTGCTCAGTGCTTGCAATATTCATGACATAAATGATTATAGTGGTGTCGGTGAGAAGGTTAGAAAGATGCTAATTGAATTGGAACCGAAGATGAGCGGAAACATAGTAATGGTGGCAAATAATTATGCCGAAGCGGGCTTGTGGCAGGAAGCGGAGTATTTGAGAAACAGAATGAGAGACAGAGGTTTAAAGAAGATGGCCGGAGAGAGTTGTCTGGAGGTAGGTGGATCTAACTATAGATTCTTTTCTGGAGATTTTTCTTTTATTGCTTGTGAGGAAATTTTTTTGCTCTTGACTAGATTGAATCTGCATGTAAAAATGATAAACTTGAGAGAATACTCATTAATCATTGAATTTTGAATTTACCACTTTCCGTTGTCATCAATATCCGTGTCTCATTGATTGGGAGTATTGTTTAGCGAAGTTTCATCAAGAAAATAGCACCGGGTGCCTTCAAATATGTAACAGAAAATGTTATAATCGATTTCCATCAAGTCTGTCCGAATTTCAGTTTTTGTTTCACTGTATTATTAGAAAAACTAAGTGCTGCCGCTATTCACTATGTTTCTGCTCATCTACTGGGTGGCATTTGAAGTTCCGTGTGGAAAAATTTGGGACAGGAAAACACTTGGGCGTAATAAATTTATCTTCTGAATGTAATTTTTACCGTAAGATTATATATTTTTAGGTGTTGGATTATTTGTAGCATAGAAATGTAGGTACCGGTAACAAGGATAACAAGTCCCATCAACACTGTGAATCCGATAATTGCCACTTCAACGCCGAGTTTTCTATGAGCACCTGAAATCTTCAAGTAGAAAAGGCGTGGAAGTAGTATCGAAGCTGTGACACTGAGAAAGGCCCCAACGAGCGACATTAGATACCCAAAAAAGGTAGTGTTAAGGCCACAACAGCGCTGCTGATCACCAACAATGTTCTCGCGTATAAATCATAAGATTTCTTCTTACAATGAGATTGAATCAGATCTCCGATTCCATCAATTTCTTGGCCTTAGCCTCAGTGAGTATTTCGCCAAAGGAGTAACAAGAGCAGCGTAGATAGCCACTTTAGAGCTAACATTATTCGTTGGGAGGTTCAGTGTTATCTGGGATTTTACCTCTGAACCAAACAGAAGGTATCCCGTGATTGCCATTGATGCATACGTAACCGAACAAAAGAGACAACATAGAAGCAAAACCTACAAAAATCATGAAAATGTATCAACTTTGTTAGGATAAAATTTATAAGTTTTGGTGATAACAAAATAAACTGAGAACTGAACTTTAAGTATTCGCAGATGTCAAAAGGAGGAAACATTCAGATTCGAGAACTCTGAGTTAAGTTGCGTTGACATCTAAGTTGACTTTTTGGGTTGTTTGAGTAATCGATTTTATCAGTAATCGGGACAGTCTTTCAGATTTGATTCAGAAGCTACAGTAAGAGATTTGGTTTAGAGCTAAATATATTCAGATTTGATTCAGAAGCTACAGTAAGATATCTGTGTTAGAGCAAAGTTTATTCAGACTTGATTCAGAGGCTTTAGTAACAGATTTTGGTATATCGACTAAGATGGTATAATTCAGATTCGAGAGTATCAGAGGTGAACAGACTCGTTGCATGCAATTCAGAAGTGAGTAACAGGAAGTCAGATTTGTATATGCTACTTCAGATATTAAGCTACTATTGATGATCAGTTTTGACAGAGTATATTCAAAAGAGCTCTACATGGTATTTCAGATTTCTTTAACAGACTTAGATTGGACAGATTCGACCCAGTGAATTACAAATGTATGTTATCAGATTTGATTACGAGAACAGTACAGTATTCAGATTTGACATATTCAAGGATACACACGGAGAGAAAGATTCGTTTAACAGAGTGAACTTTCTAATGTGAGCTTCGAACCACTTCAGATGTTATAAAAGGATTATTTGTTGAGAATCAACGGTCATGATTTAATCGTATGAAAGCCTGGAATTAAGGAGACAATATCAGAGCTATTTTGGGTAAAATTGCACAGTACGCAGAGTGCTTGATACGATGATTACCAGCTTTGGAATATAAGTCAATTTAGCCCTGACAAACGCAGTTTACCTTTTGCATGGTATTAATGGAGCATTAAATGCTATGATACGATGAAGATATGCAAAGGAGCTTATCTCTACTGGCTACATTTATTGACCGTTGAAGACAAAGAGTATAAATAGCTGAAGAATTCAAATGGAGAAGCTCGGTCATTCTCAACTATTAACGATGCTATTTGTGCTATCATAACCTCTCACATACTTACTGGGAATCTTTTATCGCAAATTATTCCAAGTCCCAGTATTCAAATCTCGAAGAACACTCAAGTTCAAGCTTTCATAAATTTATTCTTCAAGATATCTTCTGGTTTACAGTTGTAAACAGTTCTTGTTGATAAAAGAACCATAAGATTTACAGAACTCACTATATCGTATTTCCTTGTAATGTCCAGTGTTGAGTCTGTAAAAGACTTGCTTTGTGAAGCAGTCTGAAAAATTACGTTGATTGTATTCAGCAGTTGTATCTGCTTGTATTGGTGTTTGCTACGAGTTCACTTGGAGCGAGGCTCAGTGACCGGGTGTCTACAGTGTCTGTATTCATCAAAGTCTTCTAGTGGAACCTTCCTGCAAAGGAAGAAGGAGAGACGTAGGATCTTCAGATCTGAAATTCCATAAACAAACTCTGAACCTTGCACTTTTACTTTACAGCATAGCATTTATATCTATATTGTTCACTGATAGATCGGCTTCTTTCCGCACGTTATTTGTTAGTCGAGAAATCAGATTTGGGATTGAGATACCTCAGATCTGGTAACTCGGATCTGAGTTAAGCAAGGCGCTTTTAAAATCATTTTAAGGTTTCGAAAATTTAAAAATACATAGGAGTTCATTCAACCCCCTTCTGAGCTAGCTCGTAAGGCTGTTTTCAATCCATATTCTATCAAACTTTGGATTCGTCTCATTTAAAAAACGTTTAGAGTATCCAAAATGGAATTTACCCAGGAGAATTGTCGTTGGTTTCTCATGGAAGTGTACAATGTAGAGAATACAGGATGAGCACAATAACAGAATGTGTACAAGCTGAAAGCCGTAGGAATTCCAGTCCAATTAAGAAGTGTTCCCTTTTTCTGAACCCTATGTGGTCGACTGTACCAACCCATAGAATCGATCCAAGAATCACAATAGTAGCTAGAACTTCGGTGGCGGATATATACGAAAGAGTTCTCATTTCGTTTATCCAAACAGCAGGCATCATAATTAGTGCCACTATTATGACCAAACTTAGTCTTCCACCAATGCTGATGCCATAAAAATCGAGTTTCATCTCCGCTATCAAGTTATGCAGATTATCCACAACAATTATCAGGAAACCTGTGGCAACCAAGTACAGTTCAAGATACATGAAAACCAAGACAACCATTCGTCCTTTGGTGCCAAAAGCTTTGCCTCCTACATCAGGATAGGTTCGTATATTCGAGTCAAAATCCATGCACTTTTTAATTAACAAGCCTGTAGAGAAGGTTGCACTTGCAACTATGAATAGAAGAATGAAGCTTAGCCACCCGCCATTCGACATGCATATGGAATCGACAAAATCCCGACACCTGGAAACAAGAAAATCGTAGAAATTGGGTTGGCTAAATGATAGTTGAAGGTCAGCTATATTCAAGAGAGGATATAAACTTGCATACGCACCTGATAGTGAATTTAATCCATTGAAAGTTGTCTCGAAAAACGAAGCCCCGGTGGCCGACTTGCGAACTCCATTTGCTCTCTCAGCATTATCGTGGAATGGTGGAAGAGTTAGATTGTTCCTTTGCTTTCATCTTTATGTTGCTTAGTTCAACCCGTGAAGGTAGGAAAAATGGAGCTTGTGTGCAAAACAGGCAATGCATGCTTACACATAGAGTATATATACATATGATTGTGTACATGTGAAACGTCTAAATAGATAATAAAGAGAGAAACATTTATTCTATAGGAATTTTTATATGCAAGACTAATTGTGTTTTATATATTGTTTAAGTTATGATAGATACCGGCATACGTTAATAATGATTTTCTTTAAAATATCGTTATCTTGAGATTTCTTTAATCTTTCTTTCACCTGAATTTTGATATATAATTTTTTATAGTTTCTATATGATAATTGGAAATTAATTTTGAAAACAAAAAATAAAATTTCATAAATCAGAAACACTAGCCTTAAAGACGCATCTGATCTAGTTCAATGAGTGCAGCACTCCGTAGTCCGTAGAAAGAAGGATGACAATTATTACGACTTAAATCAATCAAATGACTATTTATGCACGTTTTATCAATGTCCGTCTATGGCCACAAAATATTGAGGAAATTGGCCATAAATGACTATTTATGTCGTCACGTTTTACTTCAATTATCGATATATTTGATTATGAATTTTACGTGTACGTATGATTTATGTATGATGAATTAGTTTTAAAAAATTTGAATTTTTAAAATGATCTATGTGTTAATTTCGATTGATAAATTTTCGAGATCTACTTTATTTACAGGATTATTGATGAATCCATTTTCAGTTTAATTATTTCATATTTGTTAGGTTCTTCTCGAATGTCCAATATTAGACATGTTTTGCGTAGGTTTGTATACATAATATTATCGAGTTATTTATGTATGGACGTATGATTTGTGTACGGTTCTAAGTTTTGCGGGTTGGCCCTTCAACCCGTGGTGGGACAAGGTTTTACAAGTCCGTTAGATTGAAGGGCTAGCCCACAACGCCTCATTTGGAAGCGGGCCAAGGCGGGGTGGGTTGACCCATTTGACAGTACTATATGCATGGATGAGAATAGTAATGTGATGAGTGACCTTCTAGCAAATTCTCATACATCATACTGCTAACGTTGTGTCGCTCGATTTTTGGCTAGGTTAGCTGTAAAAGTGTGATTCGAGATCTTAACGGATAATTCTATCCCTGCTGGGGATAGAGCCGATGGTAGGAGAAAGAGTAAGACTGATATCAAATGAATATGAGACAATACCAACAGTTAGACATGCTAACTGTGTGTGTGGGTCAATATTATGGGCACCCAGTAATGAATTGCAGTAAGAAAATTGGTGGTAAGAGATCTATTAACTATGGTGCCGCCATAAAAAAAACATTGCTTGTTTGATCTGGAAACAGATCTGACATGATTTTGATGAACACAAAACTTGTTGTGATGCGTACTGATGCATTTACTTGAGTGTGCAGGTCAGATCTGAAGATCAGCTCGGAGCTTAGTAGTGAACAGATCAGAGCTGATTGGCAAGCATGAAGAGCTGGTGCCCATGTGTGAGCTTGTGTACAGCCGAGAGCTTAAACTTAGAATTACTATAGTCGACTGCACAATTTGAGAAGATGGTGAAGATATCAGCTTAGGAAGGAGCACTTCCCAGTGTGAGATTTAATATTTGAGAGAGTGAGCTTACACTAGAATTCTCTCACACGAATTACTATAGTCGACTGCACAATTTGAGAAGATGGTGAAGATATCAGCTTAGGAAGGAGCACTTCCCAGTGTGAGATTTAATATTTGAGAGAGTGAGCTTACACTAGAATTCTCTCACACACAGATTCGCTCACATATTTGAGAGCCGAGAGCTTAATGTTTAGATGAGTGAATCACGCACAAAACCAGAGTTGATGTAGTCTTCGCACAAAGACATAAAACTTGGTGCTAAGTGTAAATCTCGGAGTTCATCTCAGGTACGACCTGACTGAGTGAGTTTGTACAAGTAGTTGTATAAATCAAAGTTTTCTAGTGAATCCCCAGCAATGGAAGAAGGGGAGACATAGGAGATTCAGCTCTGAACTTCCATAAACAAATTCTTTGTTCTATTTGTTTATCGGCTTTCATGTTTCTAAGTTTTTTAATAAAACATTTTAGAGAGTATGTCAGGTAATTTTTTCGCTTGGTTTTCACCAAATCTGATATGCTTCTCGGTGCTCATATCTTTCAAGAACACGAGTTATTGTAACTCAGGAATCATATCACGCATGACCAGCTCTGGTGAGCATCGCCTTGATGTACTCTGAGCTGGTCATCCCCTCCCCACTCCATGCTGTTTTTAAACCCATTTTATAAGCACGCGATCTGATTTTTTGATACATGAATTGGTACCCGAGCTATGTGAGAGCTCCCAGGTCCCAGTTCTCGAACCCTTCAAGTGGTATCAGATCAAGTTATTCTTGAAAAGAGCATTTAGATTGATATTCTGTGTTATAAAATTTGTTTTAAAACGTTTTCGAGCTTATTTATAAATATAGGGAGAGTAATGATTCTCTAATGGCAAAGCATTTTTTCGAAAGAAAAGTGCACCAATATCTCTTTTATCGAGCTGATTAAGATTGCGCGAGATCTGAGTGTACGCAAATTTCTTTGACTTTGGTTGTGCTGATTATAGCGCATGGGACAAAATCGGAGAAAAATGGAAGAAATGCTGTTAATTTGATTATCATTTATCTTCTAATCTGAGTAGATGAGCAAACCAGTAGCACTTTGTTCTTTTTAAAACGATTTTTCATTGGTTTTCTGTTCAAAGCTGTCGTCCCAAAACTTTAATTTGAAAACAAAAAATCCGGTATCGTTTCACCTTTGGGGTTTTATTTTAAATATTTACGGGTAGATAAGATTTCTTGACCTTTTTTATTCTCACAAAAAGGGGGAGAAATAGTTCAAAAATTATATTATGTTGCTTGTTGCTTATTTTTTAACCAAGTTTTGTGTTAATAAAAAAGGTGGAGATTGTTGAATCTAAAAACAGATCTGACATGATTTTGATGAACACAAAATTTGTTGTGTTGCGTACTGATGCATTACTTAAGTGTGCAGGTCAGATCTGAAGATTAGCTCGGAGCTTAGTAGTGAACAGATCAGAGATGATTGGCAAGTATGAAGAGCTGAGCTCAGTTTACGGAAGAGAATCAGATCTGGATGTCAGATTAGAATGGAGCTTCGCTATTATTGAGATCATCTCAGGGCTTCCAGCTAAGAAGAGCAGGTCAGATTAGAGTTTCGCATCGAGCAGTTCAGCTTAGACAAGAGCAGCTCAGAGTTCAGATTACAGTTTAGATTAGAACGGATCAGATCAGATAAATCAGACCGAGTGAACATCTTAGAGAAGAGCAGATTAGATGAGATCAGATCAGCTCACAATGAACAGAACGGATCAGATTAGGCGAGCATCTTATACAAAGATCAGCTCAAAAGAGATCAGCTTAGAAGCGTGGATGAGCTGAGAGCAGATACTGAGAGAAGAACGGAGTGGGGCATCGACCAGATCAACTGAGAAGCGACAAACTGAGTTCAAATCGAGAAGATTTCCAAGATGATCCAGTAGGTGAAACACCCTCAAACTATATTCTTTTTCTAGTAATATCATGCGAATTTTTTTTGTAAATGGAAGCTTCAATGAAACTCAATAATGTAAAATACATAGGAATAAAAACAAAGTTGTAGAAACAGAAGAAATTGTTTCACTCGTACTACACAGTATCAACTAAGAAAATGTATTTTTTTCCCACCAAATCGCCGTATT
The DNA here is from genome assembly GCA_001598015.1 of Dorcoceras hygrometricum. Classification (NCBI taxonomy): domain Eukaryota; kingdom Viridiplantae; phylum Streptophyta; class Magnoliopsida; order Lamiales; family Gesneriaceae; genus Dorcoceras; species Dorcoceras hygrometricum. The sequence goes on along the minus strand of KQ997142.1, from coordinate 173,374 downwards.
AAATTCTAAGCGAAGATAAAAATCTCTCTCTCAACATGAGCGGAAAATGCAAGGTCGTTGGGTATGTGTCAAATGAACTGCCATCCACTCAAAGGTCCTGTCCCTCGGCCTCAGTCTCCACGTCATATTCACCAATCAAACGTAGTGAGCCTAGGGGCTCAACAAGCACAAAATGGAGGATGACAAGTACTAAATCATACATGCACATGCATTAAAATAATTGTACTCAAATTATTTTTCTCAAACTTTAAATGCATAAAAAACATCATCGCATGTCATTTTCCTTAAAATTCATGCATATGCAATAAACTCTTAAATAAAAAGATTTTCTAGTGAACTTCGTTTCTAGACTGTGGTCCCTCAACCTCAAGTCGCCTGATCAAGCTAAATAATATCACGGTACCACGTTGGAAAGAAACCCCAGTATTTTTCTGGAGCGCAGTCCTGTCAAGTGTAAAGGCACTGCAATACTTATCTAAAGCCCAATACGTGTTTAGTTGATATGACCAAACGGAATGTCTCCCGGCCGCATATCTGTCATGTTGATATGGCCAAACGTGACGTCTCCAGGCCACACATCTGTCAAATTTAGAAACACCACAGCCAAGTTCCATCATTCAAAACATTTTCATCTTTTGCTCAACTTTCTGCCTAAAAACAGTCTCAGACCTCATGTCACTATATAACTTCATGTCTCAATAAAAAAAAGAATTTTTTTCCTCAAAGTTACGTAAAAACTGCAGAATGTATAAGAATATCAAGGCTGCTCAAACATCATAAAATATCTTGAAATAATCATTTTATATTTATTTTATTCTTTTTAATGACAGTCGGTTGCCCCTAGAACTCAAAATCAGATCTGAATGCGCTGATCAGCTCAGTTTGCAAGGTTTAGCTTATGGTAACCCGGACAATATACCAAGCGGTTCAGCTCACACCTAGCAGCTCAGCTTAGGCGGCCAGATCGCACATTCCCCTCTCAGCTTGCACTACTCAGGTCAGCACGTCTACCTAGATCAGCTCGGGACTTTGGTACAGATCGTGCATCGAAAATAGCTCAGAGCACTCGATCGGTTTAGAGTACGCGATCAGCTCGTCCACCAAGATCAGCTCGGGGCTTCGGATCAGACCGTGCATTGGAAACATCTCAGAGCACTCAATCAATTTTGGGTACGCAGATCAGCTCACAACCCAGAACAGCTTAGGGTTCTCTCAGCTTACAATGACGAACTCAGCTCACGGGATCAACTTAGCTCGCGGGGGTCACCACAGCTTATGGGGGACAACTCATTACGGGGTTCAAATCAGCTTACGAGGGTCAATTCATCTTAGGACGATTAACTCACTTTAGAACGGTCAACACAGCTTACGACGGTCAACTCAGCTTAGGACGGTCAACTCAACTTATGACGGTCAACACAACTTAGGACGGTCAACAAAGCTTAGGATGGTCAACTCAACTTATGCTCAAAGAAGGAAAAACAACTTATGCTCAAGAAGGAAAAACATTTTACGCTCAAGGAAGGAAAAACATCTTACGCTCAAAGAAGGAAAAATAGTTTACGCTCAAAGAAGGAAAAACAGCTTACGCTCAAGTAGGAAGAACAGCTTACCCTCAAGGAAGAAAAAACAGCTTACGCTCAGAGAAGGAAAAACAGCTTACGGGTACAACTTACGCTCAAAGAGGGAAAACAGTTTACGCTCAACAGGGATCGAAACATGGCTGGGACAAAGCCCAATCCACGTCCGACCTCTGGTCTTTCTTCCTCGACATCAACAGACCTTAGTCCCTGCGCAAACTGAACCATCGCTCAGCTTAGCCTCAACAGTCAACATATCCTCGACTCTTTCCCACAACTAAACTTCTAGGCAGCCTCGTCTTGTTTAAAAAGGAAAAATACATTGCATAACCTCAAATTCATAGCCTCAAAAAAATCAATATTAAAGAATAAAACTCATGCTGTAATATGAATGAAATGTGCATTCAAAGAAGATTTTGTACTTGCCTTATGTTGAGAACTTACTACCAGTGTCATGAAGCTGGATGGGATGAAGAACATCGGGAACGCCGTTGCTTTTTGCTGCGGAAAGCTCTAAGCTGAAGGTGAATGGGGCAAAAAGAAGGGGGAGCGGCGCTACAGGAAAGCTAGAGTTTCTTTCCTCTTTTTTTTGAAACAAAGCGTGTGTGTGTATATACAGGAGCCGTGATTGTTAGTTAAATAGCGTAGAGATTGGTGTTTTAAATTTGTTAAAAGACTAGAGATAAGGCTGCTACTCGAAAATCTTTATCTCCTTCCTTGTTTGAATTTCAAAAATTTTGGATAAACTATGAGGTTAAAGCTAGGTTAAAAGAAAAGAGAAAAATGAACTTTTAAAATTTTCCTACTATAAAATTCCCAAAGAATAGGGAATGACCTCAAAATTAATTTTATAAAAGTCATCTTACATCTGTGTTTCCATCGTCTTCATTCCGGCTTCGTAGCACCTTTACTAAAAATTTCTAAAGGATACTCATCATAAAATAATTTAAATAATTAAAATGGCATAATTAATATAGCTAGTAGATAAATAAAAATACTACTAAGCATGTGAGTTTTTAATAGGGAAAATTTATAGGCGTTACAATACTCTTCCCCTTACAAGAATTTCATTCTCGAAATTTGAAAATTTACCGAAGAGATCTGGATAGCGTTCCTTGATGTCAGCCTCTACCTCCCATGTAGCTTCCTCTTCGGAATGATTCACCCACTGGACCTTGACCATGGGAATGGTCCGATTGCGTAGCTTCCTATCCTGTTTGCCTAAGATCCGAGTAGCTCACTCCTCGAAAGTCAACTGCAGTGATAGCTGAAGTGGCTCGACACTCAGCACATGCGAGGGGTTCAACACATATTTCCTAAGAATGGAGATGTGGAAGACGTTGTGTACGGCTGCTAGGCTCGGCGGTAAGCTAACGTCCCCACCCTGTCTAAGATCTTGAAGGATTCTATGAATCTGGGTGCTAGCTTCCCTTTCTTTCCAAATCTCATCACACCCTTCATAGGAGCAACCTTCACAAAAACGTGATCCCCAACTATGAATTCTAACACCCTCCTCCTCAGATCAGCGTAACTATTCTGTCGACTCTGGACAGCTCTCATCCTATCCCTGATCCTCGTCATTGTGTCTACCGTCTGCTGAAATATCTCAGGGCCCAGCTCTGTCCGCTCACCTACCTTGTCCCAATGGATGGGCAATCTGTACCTCCTCCCATAAAGTGCCTCATAAGGTGCCATGCCGATGGAGGCTTTAAAGCTGTTGTTGTAGGTGAGCTCTACTAAAGGTAGCTTGGCTTCCCAAGCTGTGTTGCGTACTGATGCATTTACTTGAGTACTGATGCATTTACTTGAGTGTGCAGGTCAGATCTGAAGATCAGCTCGGAGCTTAGTAGTGAATAGATCAGAGCTAATTGGCAAGCATGAAGAGCTGAGCTCAGTTTATAAGCGCGGAAGAGAATTAGATCTGGATATCAGATCAGAATGGAGCTTCGCTATTATTGAGATCAGCTCAGGGCTTTCAGCTAATAAGAGCAGGTCATATTAGAGTTTCGCATCGAGCAGTTCAGCACAGAGAAGAGCAGCTCAGAGTTCAGCTTACATTTTATATTAGAGCAGATCAGATCAGATAAATCAGATCAAAGTGAATATCTTAGAGAATAGCATATCAGATGATATTAGATCAGCTCATAGTGAACAGAACAGAACAGATTAGGCAATCAGCTCAGAAGAGATCAGCGTAGAAGCGTGGATGAGCTGAGAGCAGATACTGGGAGAAGAACGGACTGGGGCATCGACCAGATCAGTTGATAAGCGATGAACTGAGTTCAAATCGAGAAGATGTCCAAGCTGATCTAGTAGCGGACGCCAAAACTGATCCAGTAGACGACATCCAAGCTAACCTAGCTTGAAGCAAGAGCAGCTTAGATTATCAGATCAGGGCCGAGCTGAAAGCTGAAAAATTGTACAGTATAAGAAGAGCTGAGCCCAGGAAGTACAGATCAATTTAGCATAGATGGAGCTTGGAGTTAGAACAGTTTCAAATCAGCTTAAAGCAGTTCAGATCAGCTTAGAGCAGCAAAGGTCAGAACAACACAGAATCAACCACAGTAAGCAGATTAGATTATATGAGAACAAATAAGAGAAGTAGTTCACATAGCTCAGAGCATAACAGAACAGAATTGGCTCAGGCCAGAATAGTACAGAATCAGCTTAGAGAAAGCAGATTAGGTCAGATAAGATCAGATCAAAGAAGCAGTTCAGATAAACTCAGGGCATAATAAATCAGAACCATCCTAGGGCAGAACATAACAGAATCAACTCTGAAACATACTAAACCTCTAGGAATTTTTTTTTTGAAAGCCGGTGTGGAATAAACATTTAACAAAAGCCGTAAATAAAAATATAACTTAAAGCATTTAAAGATAACATCTCATCATCCGTTTAAAACAAACTGTAAATTGTCTCAAATCCACATCGCACAAGCTAACGTCAAAATCAGAGTATTTGAAAACTGTTTGCGGAAAACATGTCTAAAAGCAAAGGCATAAAATAACTGAGTGGTCACGGGGTAGCAGCCGCAGCGGAGCATCAGACGTCCTCACCGCTGGTCGGAGAAACCTCATCATCAACATTATCATCATGCTCACCTGCACCATTTAAACCTAGTGAGCCTAAAGACCCAGCATGCTATCCACTAATAACAAGGTACATATAATAAAACCACATACAAGCACATAAGTATAGGAACATAATTTTCATGACATGCGTGCTTAAAAGATCTTAAACCTTAAATCATACTGTAGTCGTACATAATTCATCACATAACACATATGTTAAGGCATATCATAAACATAACATAGCTAAAACGGACATGTGAGTCGTATCCATGAAGTGAAAGCCATTAATTCGATTGATCAATCTATAAACCAACGTACGTGGCGGTGTGGTTCACCCCGATGTCACACGAGGATCAATAAACTCATCATTATACATTAACAGGGGATCCCCGGGCCCGGCTAACTCCCATTATTACTTTGCCCCACAATACTTCAATCTCTCAAAAATATTTTTCATTTATGCCTTAACATAAATTAAACTTTCATGATGCATGGGTTTCATAAAAATCATGCAACTTAAAATCTTGGCCCATTAATATATATTTAATTTCCTTAAAAC
>KQ997142.1:155163-166965 GCA_001598015.1 Dorcoceras hygrometricum | reverse complement strand
TCAAATTTGGTCCAACAACTAAGAATGACCCTCCTTAAAATCATTTGAAGGGCTCGGCTCAACATCGTTAAAACGGGCTTAAAACTCATAAAAATAAATATCGGCCCAAAATCCATTAATTTGACAAAAATCCCAATTTAATTAAAATTCCAGCAACTTAAAAAAAATATTTTGACTTAAAATCGTTGACCCGAAATCAATTTTGACCAAAGCTAAATTTTAACTTAAAGAGTTGACTTGACTCGATAAAATGACTCGAACTTTAAAAATTAAAATTACCCGGCCCAAAATAAAATAACTCGGACCGGAATTAAAATAATTTACTCGAGGCTTAAAGAACCGGTTCGGTCCAATCGAACCAGCCGGTTCAATTGAACAGAACAATTCACCAAAACCTAACTCACGAAGACACACACTGGATCATGCAGGCAGCGACAGACCTGGGGGTGGTCCAGCCGGCGGGGCTCCGGCCAGTGGTGGCCGGAGCAGTGTGTGCGAAGTGAATGTCGGCGGCCAGCCGGTCCTAACCTGATCGATCCTAGCCCCAACCATGGACGCAACTGGACGCACGAAGTCTGAGTAGCAGACGCATGCGCGGCGCAGTTTCACACACTGCACGGTGTGTTTCTTATAGCCAACGGTTCGACCACAATTCCTCCACTTCGAACCCCTACGAGCCATCCATAGGACCCCCATGAACCACCTAACATCGAGCCATAACCACTCAAGCAGTCCATCAACCGAACCATGTAAAAAAAATTCGAAACCGTGAGGTGCACATGGAGAAAACGTATGATAATGAACATGAACATAGAGATCTGAAACATTCACACAAGTATCATGCATAATCTTTGTAAAAACAGTATATTAGGATCTAAATGGTGAGAAAAGAAGGAATATAGCATGCCTTGATCGAAAAAGAATCGAAGATACGTGATACCGGAGCGGAGGACAATTGAGAAGACCACACCTTTGAGTTTCAATCCAAGACTTGCAAATTTTCGGTCACCTTAGGGGAATATGGAGGCTGAAGTCGGCTGATGAGAGGGGGAGGGTTTGCGGAATTTTCGAAATTGTGGAGAGGGTTGAGTGAAAAGTGTACAAAAAAGCCCCTCTACCTTGTTTTATTAAGAAAATAAAAGGCCTATTCCAATACTAACCCTCCTCTAATTAAAAAGGCTTAAAAATAGTTAAATTTCAGACTCCAAGCCTTTAATTTTCGTAACATATGGCCTCTCAATTTTAAAAGTGTAGTAAAAGTCACAAAAATAGCTCGTATAGGTGAAAAACGGGTCCCACTCGGTAACCGTGCATAAAATCTCATTTTTTTGGAAATGGTGCATAAAATAAAAATATTTTGCTTTAAAATATGTCTAAGGGCTAAAAAATTAAAATATTTTCAATTTGGTCGTCTCCGGACTCGTCCCCGCTTACCGGTCTCAAACCGTACCGTAAAGTGACATGCACACGTAAAGCATAAAATCATCATGAAATCACATAAATGACATGAAAATCATGCTAACATAAGGTTTTCCTCCTAGTCATGCATTCAATTCAACGTAATTAAGATTTCCGGGCGTTACAAACTCAGTTCAAATTACAAGAGCAGAGAAGAAATTAGCCGAGACACAGGATAATTTATATTAGTTTCGACTTTAATTTGTTTTAGCATTCTGTTTGTGTAACGTTCCTCACTTCTTATATTTAAGTTAAAGGAGATCATAAATGCGAAAAAGAAAATACTAGGAATATCTCAGCCTCATCTGCACCATCCAAGCATAGTGAGTCTAAAGACTCAACAAGTACAAAACTGAGATAACGAGTACTAAATAATACATGCACATGCATTAAAATATTTCTACTTAGAATAGTTTCTTGACTTAAAAGGGTATGCATTAAAAACAATTTCATGATCAAGATAAATAAAAATCTTTGCATAAATAAAAATGAATTTCTAAAATATTTTCCTCGTGAATTCCGTTCCACGACTGTGGTTCCTCAACCTCAAGTCGCTTGATCAAGCTAATAAACACTAGTACTAGGTTGGAAAGGCACTCCAGTACTCATCTGGAGCCCAGACCCGTCAGTTGGAAATGCACTTCAGTACTTATCTGAAGCCTAGACCGTCATTTTGATATGGCAAGCGGAACTTCTCCCGACCCCATATCCGTCATAGAAAAACCACAATCAAGTCCCATCATTCAAAAAAATCATTTTTCCTCATACTTGCCTCAAATAATTTTCTCAAATCCTCAATAATTAAATAAATTCCATAACCTCAAAAACATTCTTCCCATAAAAACTTTAAAAGTAAGCATATGCATTTTAAATAGTCAAACATGCTAAAAATCATTTTATAGGCCTTAAATTTAATAAAATATTAAAAATTCTCATAAATGCTAAAAATGCTTAAAAACAGTTCATAATATCCTTAAAACATATAGTAAAGTCATTCATGAATTTTGGCGGCCCCTAGGACTCAATTTCCCAACTTTCCCGAAAATACCCCGAAAGGACCCACTCTGCGCGATAAAACCGTAAAAATCATATAAAATTTATTTCTTAACCAAATGACCTCAAACTTGAACCCCAAGTAACCCTAACTCGATGCTCTAGCTTCTGGAACAAACTGAATTCAAAAACGATGTCTGAGGTGACCACAGTGACGCTCGCAACCCTATTGGTCGTGCACAGGAACAAATCTGGGAGAGGCTAGGGACACCACTTCCAACCAGCCCCTTCCCTTGACTCCAGCACCCGACCTACCCCTCACACAACTCATGGAAGACCCTTAGGACCCCTTATAACCCCTTTGAATCAAAACCTGTGCCATACTAGACTTATCCTCCTTTCAAGATCCACCCTTGACAACCCCAACACAACCTCACTCACACCCACCAAACGGCCTTACCCTCTCCTTCACCAAAGGTCCAGATCTGAAATAGGTTGCAAAATACATGAATGAATTACATTAAACAGCATGATATGCAATAAAAGTGGATTCATCCAATCACCATAACATAATTAATCACACATATATACATAGGCTTGAAAAGTGCATTCAAGGAAGCTTTGTACCTGCCTTTATTCGTAAGAACTTACAACCAAGAAGTGATATAGGCTTTGAAGAAGACAAGGAACACCACACCAAGCCAAGGGGAAGCCTTGAGCCACCACCAAAAATGGAGAGGCAATGGGGAGAGGGAGGTGTGCACTAAGGAATGTGGGGAGGGAGGCGTGCACTAGGTTTTTGGGGGAGGGAATTTGTTTAGAGTGTACTTGTAAGGGTGTGGTAGGTTAGTGAGGGTAATTTAGGGATAATTAGGTAGATTAGTGAGGGTAATTTATGGATAATTAGTTAGATTAGTGGCAATAGTTGTTTTTAAGGAGGAGTACTCAAAGTTGCTATTTAAACTAATCAAAAGTGCTACTCCTCCACACTTAGAAAATTTGAATGAAAGTTGGGTGAAATGAACTCCCCTCCTAGCCTATTATTTTCGAAAATCTGGGGTTGAAATAAGGTAAGAAGATTTGATTTTTAATAATGATGCAAGTGTGTGTGAAACTTGTATTTTTTTGTAGCAAAGGTGCTAATCATCCATAAGAATGAAATTCTCAATCCCTCATGGTTTGCAAAAATTTAAAAGTATTTTAAAAACGAAATTCCTCTCCAATGTTCACCTTTTAAAAATAGAAAGCGTCAAGGCATGGGGCATGACTTCGAGAATGAATTTAAAAAAAATAAGAATCGTCCACGTCTCGGTGTCCTCGTCTACTCTTTTCCAACCTCGCATCATCTAAATCAAAAATCTCAAAAGAACTCGATGTCGGAATTAAATAAATCAAATAGCATAACTCGTGCGGATAAATAAATAAAATAGTAAGGCATGTGATTTATTTAGGAAAATTCCTAGGCATTACAATTCTCTCCCCCTTAACAAGAATTTCGTCCTCGAAATTCAAAAACTTACCGAAAAGATCTGGGTAGCGCTCCTTGATGTCAGCCTCTACCTCCCACGTGGCCTCCTCATCGGAGTGATTCAGCCACTGGACCTTGACCATAGGAATAGTCCGACTGCGTAGCTTCCGATCCTGCCTGCCTAATCTACGAACGGCTCGCTCCTCAAAAGTCATCTGTGGCGTCAAATGCAGGGGCTCAAAGCTCAACACATGCGAAGGATTCGATACATACTTCCTGAGCATGGAGACGTGGAAGACGTTATGCACCGCTGCTAAGCTCGGAGGCAAGGCCACTCGATAGGCAAGGTCCCCACTCGATCGAGGATCTCGAAGGGTCCTATGTAACGGGGTGCTAGCTTACTCTTTTTCCCAAATCTCATAACACCCTTCATTGGAGCGACCTTCACGAAGACATGCTGTCCTACTGAAAACTCTAGGTCTCTCCTCCTCAAATCGGCATAGCTCTTCTGTCGACTCTGGGCAGTCCTCATCCTATCTCTGATCCTCTGCACTGTGTCTGTTGTCTGCTGAACAATCTCAGGTCCCAACTCTGCTCTCTCTCCAATCTCATCCCAATGGATAGGTGACCTACATTTCCTTCCATACAGAGCCTCGTATGGTGCCATGCCTATGGAATCCTGAAAGCTTTTATTGTATGCAAACTCTACTAACGGCAGCTTGGATTCCCAACTTCCTTGAAAATCAATAGCGCATGATCTCAACAGATCCTCTAGTCCCTGGTTCACCCTCTCCGTCTGTCCATTTGTCTGAGGGTGGAATGCAGTGTTGAAATGGAGCTTCGTCCCAAGTGACGCATGAAGACTCCTCCAAAATGCTGTTGTAAAGCGTGTATCCAGATAGGAAACAATCGAAACTGGGATGCCATGAAGTCTGACAATGTCTCTGATGTATAGCTCCGTCTACTGAGTCATAGTGAATGTGGTCTTCACGGGCAGAAAATGTGCCGACTTGGTGAGTCGGTTCACAATCACCCATATAGAGTTCGAACCTCTAACGGTCCTCGGAAGTCCCACAATAAAATCCATCGAAATGTTCTCCCACTTCCACTCAGGGATAGGGAGAGGTATCAGGAGCCCGGCGGGTCTCTGATGCTCCGCCTTAACCTGCTGGCACGTCAAACACTCGGATACAAAATGGCTGATGTCACGCTTCATACCTGGCCACCAATATAACTGCTGTAGGTCTCGGTACATCTTCGTACTCCTTGGGTGGACAGAGTACGGTGATGCATGGGCCTCCGTCATAATCAACTCTCTCAGCGCATCATCCGAAGGGACCCATAATCGTCCCTTATATCTCACAATCCCATCCCCAACTGAGTAGAGTTCATCTCCCTTCACCTCGTCCCTCAGTCTCCACTACTGTAGCTGCTCATCACTGTTCTGGATACTGCAGATGCGATCTAATAGGGTGGATTGTACCGTCAAGGGACCAAATCTCGGTGCTCCACCAGCTGTATAAATCTCTAATCCCAAACTCTGAATCTCTCGCTGTAACGGCTCCGTAACAGTCAGATGTGCAATAACTGCTGTCTTTCTACTCAGAGCATCGGATACCACATTAGCCTTCCCGGGGTGGTAGTTAATCTCGCAGTCGTAGTCCTTCACCAACTCTAGCCACCTCCTCTGTCTCATGTTCAGCTCCTTCTGCGTGAAGAAGTATTTCAGGCTCTTATGGTCGGTGAAAATCTTGCACTTCTCCCCATACAGATAATGTCTCCAAATTTTTAGTGCAAAAACAACTGCTGCTAGCTCAAGATCATGTGTCGGATAATTCCTCTCGTGCACCTTCAACTATCTGGAAGCGTAGGCAATAACTATGTCATTCTGCATCAGTACAGCGCCTAAGCCTAGCTTCGATGCGTCCGTGTAAACAAAAACAACTGCTGCTAGCTCAAGATCATGTGTCGGATAATTCCTCTCGTGCACCTTCAACTATCTGGAAGCGTAGGCAATAACTATGTCATTCTGCATCAGTACAGCGCCTAAGCCTAGCTTCGATGCGTCCGTGTAAATCACAAAATCTCCTTGGCCCGATGGCATAGATAATATAGGAGCTGATGTGAGAGCTTGTTTCAAAGTATCAAAGCTCTGCTGGCACTCTGGACTCAAAATATATCTAGCGTTCTTCTTCGTCAACGCAGTCAAGGGCACTGCAATAGATGAAAAGCCTTTGATGAACTTTCGGTAATACCCTGCCAAACCAAGGAAACTGCGGATCTTCGATGCATTCCACGGTACAGCCCACTCTCTGACTGCCTCAACCTTGGACGGATCCACCTCTACTCCACTGCTGGAAATGATGTGTCCAAGGAACGCCACTCTCTCTAGCCAGAACTCACACTTGCTGAATTTTGCATATAACTGGCGCTCCCTCAGGACTCCAAGTACTATCCTCAGATGTCGACTATGCTCCTCCTGCTCCAAGAATATATAAGAATATCGTCAATGAATACAATGACGAACTGATCCAGATACTGCTTAGATACGCGGTTCATGAGATCCATGAAGACTGCTGGTGCATTCGTCAATCCGAAGGGCATCACCAAGAACTCGTAGTGACCGTAACGAGTCCTGAAGGTCGTCTTATGCACATCTGCCTCACTCACCTTCAACTGAGGGTATCTAGAGCGAAGGTCTATATTAGAGAATATCGAAGCTCCCTGCAACTGATCAAATAGATCCTTCACTCTCGGCAACGGGTACTTGTTCTTGACTGTTATCGAATTCAGCTCACGGTAGTCGATACAGAGTCTCATGCTGCCGTCCTTCTTCTTCACAAATAAGACTGGTGCACCCCATGGAGAGACACTGCGGCGAATGAATCCCTTATCCAGCAGTTCCTGAATTTGCTCCTTTAATTCCTTCATCTCAGTAGGTGCAAGACGATACGGTGCCTTCGAGATCGGCACTGTACCAGGCAGCAACTCAATAGAAAACTCCACTTCTCGATCTGGCGGGATCCCAGAAACATCCTCGGGGAATACGTCGGCATACTCCCTAACAATCTCCACATCAGAAATAGAAGGTCCATCCTGTTCCGTAGTCGCTGTAATGCTGGCTAAGAATGACGGGCAGCCGTCGTCGATAAGTTTCCTCGCCTGCAAGAATGAAATAAGACGCGGCTTCCTCATGCTCCGTGCCGCCACGAAATCCAACGCTTCCTCTCCAGGAGGTCTAAGATTCACTACTCTGCACTGAAAATCAACAATCGCCTGATTCTCTGCCAGCCAGTCCATCCCGAGAATAATATCAAACTCTGGAATTGGGAACACAATCAGATTGGCACGGAAGGTCCGGCCTTGCAGTATCAACTCTAAATCCCGGACGACACTAGCCGTAGACACCACCTCTCCTGACGGAATCGTCACCAATAAACCTCCTGCAAAACTCTTCTGGGCAACATTCTTACGCCGCTCAAACTCCTCAGAAATGCAGCGGAGTAAAATTTTGTACCGAGATACGTTCAATACATTGAAATCAATCAATAAACCATTCATCGGGCTTTTATCGATTGTTACCTTATTGGCGTCTAGGCGCTGGCTCCGACCATTTTCACAAGGAAACCAGCACTTCAAAAGGTAGGCGGCGGTAGATCGTCTAATCAGGTCCATGATCGAAAACGCGATTCCTCCGTCAATCTGCACTATAATATCTGACGGATTTTGGCACGATCGGATTCTTCTCGTCACGCTGATCGAAACAAGTCCGATCACGAAGTCACCGGCGGCGGGGTGAGGTTGGGAGAGGAAGGGGCCGGCCCATTTTGAAGCTAGGGTTGTGAGAGTGAATTGTGTTCTAGCCCTAGACCAACTCTACTAATTAAAGATGGTACATGGGCTTGAACCGGCCCAATGGACTTGGGTCAAACCCAGGTCCATATGAACATCCGGTTCATTTAATTCGCCGTGGTTTCAACATAATCCCGATCGACAATCAGATCGGACCGATCGACTCAGTTTCCAAAACTGAGTATTATGATGTGAAAACAATTTTTCAGACCACCTAGTCCAAAATTACAGTTTAGCCCCTCAACTTTGAGAAATCGCAATTTGACCCCAGTTTACTTTTAGGAAGTCGCACTCCCTAAATTCCTCATCCTATGCTCAACACGTTGAGCTCAGTTTCAATGCGGGAATCATGAATCCAGTACTTGTGTGACCCTCAATGGTTCAGGGATACAGCTAGCCGTGGGCCCACAACCATTGTGGCTCCGAAATCACAATTTCGGACTTGCCCAACGGACCATGGTAAAGCGCCTAGCAACATCGCCCCATGATCCCCTAGGTATCACTGATAGTTCCTGCAAGAACCAGTTGGTCGTGGTTAGCGTACAGTATGGTCCTTTCAACACATATATCCCGATCAGATCAACGAACATTGGTAAATCGAGAGTCGCTAAAGATCCGATAACTATGCATACATTTTGGAGATCGAATAGTGACATTGCGAGTGTTACTAGGTAAACCCATTTACCTAAAACACATCCAGTACTCTGACCAGAGATTTATACACTATTATCCCCTCAGATAGCATAGGATATCCACGCATGAAAGCGAGCGGTGAATCCTCGACAACGAAGCATCGACTCCTACATGCATCGGGACATCACCCAATCCCGCCGCCTAATGACCCCAAATGAGTTGGCAAACGGGTCAAAGTGAGGCGCCTATCATGTAGAGTCTCAATGACGTTTCGAGTAGTGAGGACTAATCAGTACAACCAAGACCTCGGACTTATCCACTCGACAAATGGTAACCACTTGGAAAGTCCGAACGAGGATAGTTCGATAGATCACCAGGTCACTATCCATCTGCATGCTCAGAACATCACAATGTTCCCTATCAATGAAACATGGTACTTCGCATCGCAGATGCTAGTCTCGAGCTCGGGCGGCCTCATCCTCATTTTGACGGCCCAATCGACTAGGAACGAATTCAGAATACACAGTGACTATTAGATGTGTTTCATGATAGCCATCATATCCACTATCACATCTAACATACACTATGGTGCATTCTAGGTCTTTACCCAACATAATTGTTAACATTATAACATAATGAAAATAAAGAATGCCATAAATAAATGTGTATTTCATAAATAAAGATTGTCATATACAAGAGTCTATAAAACCCACACGCCACAAGTTGGCTAGTTGGGCATCTACTCTAACAATCTCCCACTTGACCTATAGCCAACTACTCATCAGACGCAGTCCCATTGTTTCGCGATGTTTTTCAAACAACGGTCCTGGAAAGGGTTTCGTAAGTGGATCAACAATGTTGTATGCAGAGGCGACTCTCTCAACTGCTATATCACCTCTAGCCACAATATCCCGGATTATGTGGTATTTCCTCAGTATATGTTTGGATCTTTGGTGAGACCTAGGCTCCTTTACTTGCGCAACGGCACCCGTGTTGTCGCAGTACACCGGGACTGGACCAACTCCATCAGGAATGACGCCCAACTCTTGGACGAAATTCCTTATCCAAACCGCCTCCTTAGCAGCAGCTGATGCTGCAATGTACTCAGCCTCAGTGGTTGAATCCGCGATGGTGTCTTGCTTGGAACTCTTCCAAGAGACAGCACCACCATTGAGCATGAATACAAATCCAGAGGTTGACTTCGAATCATCCACGTCACATTGGAAGCTAGAGTCCGTGTAGCCTTCCAATTTCAGTTCACCACCCCCATAGACCATGAATATCTGGCCGGGGTTGGCCTGGTAGCGGCTCGTGACACTCAGAGCATATGCGACATTCGGTCTAGTTGAGATCATGCCATACATAATACTACCTATTTCCGAGGCATATGGCACACGTGTCATACTCTCTATCTCCTCATCAGTCTTTGGACACATAGACTTAGATAGAGTGACCCCGTGGCACACAGGTAGGTGTCCTCTGTTGGACTCTTCCATAGAGAACCGCTTAAGTATGGTATCGATGTAGGTAGCTTGGGTGAGTCCGAGCATCCGTTTCGATCTATCCCGATAGATCTGTATTCCAAGAATATAGGATGCTTCACCCATGTCCTTCATCGAGAATCTACTAGACAACCATACTTTAGTTGACTGCAGCATTCCTACATCATTCCCAATGAGTAGAATGTCATCAACATAAAGTACAAGGAATGTCACAGCGCTTTTAACTACCTTCTTATACACACATGGCTCCTCGGGATTCTTGATGAAACCAAATTACTTAATTGTTTCATCGAATCTCAGGTTCCAACTCCTCGATGCTTGTTGCGTAGTTCGATCTCTGAAGTTTGCATACCTTATGCTCACTTCCTACAGATGTGAAACCCTCAGGCTGCGTCATATAGATCTCTTCCTTAATGTTTCCATTAAGGAATGCAGTTTTCACATCCATTTGCCATATCTCATAGTCGTACCATGCGGCTATGGCAAGTAGGATTCTAATTGACTTGAACATTGCGACTGGTGAGAAGGTTTCATCATAGTCAACACCTTGCCTTTGTGTAACCTTTCGCGACCAGCCGTGCCTTGTAGGTCAGTACCTTAACATCAGGCCCAAGTTTTCTTTTGTATATCCATTTGCACCCAATAGGAAAAATTCCTTCGGGAGGATTAACAAGAGTCCAAACTTGGTTCGCATGCATTGAGTCAATCTCAGACTGCATTGCTTCAAGCCACAAATTAGAATCAGCATCGAAAATTGCCTCCTTGAAAGTTTTTGGATCACATCCAACAACTTGATCACTTTGATCATCTTCAAGGAGGAAACCACATCTTTCAGGAGCCCTAGGAACCCTTTTGGATCTCTTAGGTGCGACCATTTCTGGTACCGGCTCTTGAGGTGCAGGAGATTCACTTGGTACTTCAGTTGGTTCTCGAACCTCTTCGAGTTTTACTATTTTGCCCTTTATATCAAGTAGAAATTCCCTTTTCATAAAGGTGGCATTCCTAGAAACAAATACTTTTGTTTCGTTTGGATAGTATAAGTAGTATCCAATGGAATTCTTTGGATACCCAATGAAGTAGCATAAGATGGATCTAGTATCCAGCTTATCTCCCACTGTCTGCTTCACGTAAGCAGGACATCCCCAAATTCTCATGTATGAGTATTTGGGTGGTTTGCCCATCCATATCTCATATGGAGTCTTATCCACTGCCTTGGTGTGGACATTGTTCAACAACATTATCGCCGTTTCGAGCGCATAGCCCCAAAACGAGGTAGGAAGCTCAGTGAAGCTCATCATAGATCGAACGTGTCCATCAGGGTTCGATTACGATGCTCCGCCACACCATTGAGCTGTGGTGTGGCCGAAGGGGTCCACTGCGAGAGAATCCCATTCTCTCTTAGATAGTCTTGAAATTCAGCACTCAAGTATTCACCACCTCGATCTGATCGAAGTGCTTTAATACTTTTGCCTAATTGATTTTTTACTTCAGCCTTGAATTCTTTGAACCTTTCAAAGGATTCAGACTTGTTCTTCATTAAGTACAAGTAACCATACCTAGAGTAATCATCGGTAAATGTGATGAAGTATGTGTGACCGTACTTAGTACCAATGCTAAGTGGGCCACACACGTCAGTATGGATCAAATCCAATAGGCCTTGAGCACGTTCACGCTTGCCCTTGAAGGGTTGTTTAGTCATCTTTCCCTTGAGACAAGACTCACAAGTCGGTAGGGAATTAATGTCTGACAAATCAAACATGTCACTCCTAACTAACTTGTTCATCCTTCTTAAAGAAATATGACCTAGCCTAGCGTGCCAAAGTTGTGCTGAGTTTAAGTTATCATATTTCCTTTTAATCGTTGTTGTATGTGTTTCGACATCGCGAGTTGGAACGT
>KQ997142.1:138201-149923 GCA_001598015.1 Dorcoceras hygrometricum | reverse complement strand
TTGATAGACTGGTCTAGCTATCCGATTTCTTGATAGCCCTCATGCATTCATAGCATTGATTTATAGCATGTTGCATGTTTATCTGCTTTGATAGCTCTTCGTACTGAGGCTTGACCTCGTACTTCTTTTCTTGCTTTTGTTGTTTGGGTCTGCGTTACCCATTTGCAGGAGTTTCAGGTAACCTAGCTGGGCAGAGTGGAAGTTCAGCTGGTCGATCCCCGCGTCCCTGAGTCCCAGTCTATTTATGATATGTATTGAACCGGGGGATGCCCCGTGTTATCGTGTATTTGGGGATCTGTATTTTGAATTGATTTTTATGTGGTTACCTGTTGTATGAGTTTGAGTTAACTCATATTTTGAGTATTGACATTTTGAATGATTGATTTTGAAGTTCAGGCCCATGGTAATTCGAAAAATTTTTAAGCCCTGATTTTTAGCTTTCGTGTTTATGCGCTTATTATGTGTTAATTTTTAGTAATTAGCACGGGGCCTGACATGGTACATGGGTTTGAAACGGCCCAATGGACTTGGGTCAAACCCAGGTCCATATGAACATCCGGTTCATTTAATTCGCCGTGGTTTCATCATAATCCCGATCGACGATCAGATCGGACCGATCGAATCAGTTTCCAAAACAGAGTATTATGATGTGAAAACAATTTTCAGACCACCTAGTCCAAAATTACAGTTTAGCCCCTCAACTTTGAGAAATCGCAATTTGACTCCTGTTGACTTTTAGGAAGTCGCACTCCCTAAATTCCTCCTCCTATGCTCAACACGTTCAGCTCAGTTTCTGTGCGGGAATCATGAATCCAGTACTTGTGTGACCCTCAATGGTTCAGGGATACAGCTAGCCGTGGGCCCACAACCATTGTGGCTCCGAAATCACAATTTCGGACTTGCCCAACGGACCATGGTAAAGCGCCTAGCAACATCTCCCCATGATCCCCTAGGTATCACTGATAGTGCCTGCAAGAACCAGTTGGTCGTGGTTAGCGTACAGTACGGTCCTTTCAACACATATATCACGATCAGATCAACGACCATTGGTAAATCGAGAGTCGCTAAAGATCCGATAACTATGCATACATCTTGGAGATCGAATAGTGACATCGCGAGTGTTACTAGATAAACCCATTTACCTAAAACACATCCAGTACTCTGGCCAGAGAATTATACACTATTATCCCCTCAGATAGCATAGGATATCCACGCATGAAAGCGAGCGGTGAATCCTCGACAACGAAGCATCGACTCCTACATGCATCGGGACCTCACCCAATCCCGCCGCCTAATGACCCCAAATGAGTCGGCAAACGGGTCAAAGTGAGGCGCCTATCATGTAGAGTCTCAATGACGTTTCGAGTAGTGAGGACTAATCAGTACAACCAAGACCTCGGACTTATCCACTCGACAAATGGTAACCACTTGGAAAGTCCGAACGAGGGTAGTTCGATAGATCACCAGATCACTATCCATCTGCATGCTCAGAACATCATAATGTTCCCTACCAATGAAACATGGTACTTCACATCGCATATGCTAGTCTCAAGCTCGGGCGGCCTTATCCTCATTTTGACGGCCCAATCGACTAGGAACGAATTCAGAATACACAGTGACTATTAGATGTGTTTCATGATAGCCATCATATCCACTATCACATCTAACATACACTATGGTGCATTCTAGGTCTTTACCCAACATAATTGTTAACATTATAACATAATGAAAATAAAGAATGCCATAAATAAATGCGTATTTCATAAATAAAGATTGTCATATACAAGAGTCTATAAAACCCACACGCCACAAGTTGGATAGTTGGGCATCTACTCTAACATACCCTACCCGCGGCATAAATAACACATGCAAAGGACACTAATCACACTATACAGGTTCACTCCTATTCAATAATATCACAGGTCTACTACCTAAATCCTCAAAATTCATAATGTAAGCGCAAGGTTACCTGTGATAAGCGTAGTGTCTGGATCAACCTCCTCTGCCTGCATCACATAAACTCTCCCGGTGGCAGGCTTCTTCAGTTGCGGGCACTCAAAAGACAAGTGGCACGGCTGCTTGCACTTGAAGCAGACCCCAGATCTCATCATGCACTTCCCAGAATGCTGCTTCCCACAAGTCGGGCATGTGGGTTTGTCTGTCTGAGCCACAGGCTCCGGAGCCTGCTGTCCTTGGGGTCTTCCAAAAGTAGCGGGCTTTGCCGCTGGTCTCGAGGTCCCTAACAAGATCATCCATCAATATAATTGCAGAAAGGGATAACTTCATAAAAGATAAAATACTGACCCTGCCTGGAGGTCTAGGTGGCCCAGTGAACGGTCTCTTGGGCTGCTGTTGTTGATGATGCTGTGCTTGGAAAGGCCTCTTTCTCTGCGCCTCAGCATGAAAATCCTTCAGTATCTGCTCGGATCTAAAGGCTCTCTTTAGTGCAGTGGCATAATCTGCAGGGTCCGACATCAGCACATCCCTGTGAATAGCGGGGCTCAAACCATCCAAGAAATGCTGTAACTTCTCAGCGGGATCATCGGCAATGAGGGGCGAGAAATGGCAACCTCTGTCGAACTTTTTTACAAACTCTGCTACAGACATGTCTCCCTGCCGGAGGTTCCTAAACTCCCTCTTCAGCCTCGCCTGAACGTCCGACGTAAAGTACTTGTCATAGAAGATCTTCTTGAACTCCTCCCAGGTCATAGAGTCCACATCCACTGTCTTTTCTGCCCCTTCCCACCAGAGGGCAGCGTCATCCTTCAACTGGAAAATGGCTCAACTGACCCGGGCAGCATCCTCCAGTCGCATATACCTAAAGATCGTCTCTAAGGTCCTGACCCATCCCTCTGCCACGAATGGATCGGTGGTACCGGTAAACTCCGGCGGCCCCAACTTGCGAAACTTTTCATATGGCATCTCGGTCCTGGCCGCCTGTACAGTCCCGACATTCTGTTTCAAAATCTGCGCAAGTCCACTGGAGCTCAACGGTGGTGGTGGAGGTGGGGTAACTTGTCGTCTGGGAGGCATCTGGGGTTTGTAACGAATTTCACTACTTAATCTCAACATGCCTCAAGAAAACAATATATGCAAACATATAGCCTCACGACATAATCACATCAACATCTCAAAATAATAAACATAAACTGGAAGTAATAGGACAATTATATAAAGCAGTCAAACACTAAGACATACAGACTTTGAGACGAGACTCCTTGAGTTTCTTGCAGTCAGCTGTAAGCACAACCCAAAACAGAACCATGCTCTGATACCAACTGTAATGTCCCTCACTTCTTAAATTATATTTAAGTTAAAGGAGATCATAAATGCGGAAAAGAAAATACTAGGAATATTTTTTTTCTTTATATGCTAACTCCCACATGATAAATAATAAAAATATTTATAAATGAAGCAATAATAGAAAGTCATTGTCATAAGGTCGAAGAATAATAAAAGTCTTAAACAATAAAAATAAGCGTGCATGATGACTAAAATTTGACTAAGTCATAAAAATAATCCTCATGCATAAAGGAAATATACTTTTCTCAAAACAAGTCGACTATGCTAAAAATACTGAAAGTGCTAAGCAGAAACAATAGGTCGCTGGGTAGGTGCCAAGTCCGACTGCAATCCGCTCAGGAATCCTGCCCCTCAATCTCGATCTCAGCCTCATCTGCACCATCCAAGCATAGTGAGTCTAAAGACTCAACAAGTACAAAACTGAGATAACGAGTACTAAATAATACATGCACATGCATTAAAATATTTCTACTTAAAATAGTTTCTTGACTTAAAAGGTATGCACTAAAACAATTCCATGCTCAAAATAAATAAAAATCTTTGCGTAAATAAAATGATTTCTAAAACAATTTTCCTCGTGAATTCCGTTCCTCGACTGTGGTTCCTCAACCTGAAGTCGCTTGATCAAGCTATTAAACACTAGTACTAGGTTGGAAAGGCACTCCAGTACTCATCTGGAGCCCAGACCCGTCTGTTGGAAAGACACTTCAGTACTTATCTGAAGCCCAGACCCGTCATTTTGATATGACAAGCGGAACGTCGCCAGACCCCATATCCGTCATATAAAAACCACAATCAAGTCTCATCATTCAAAAAAATCATTTTTCCTCATACTTGCCTCAAATAATTTTCTCAAATCCTCAATAATTAAATAAATTCCATAACCTCAAAAACATTCTGCCCATAAATACTTTAAAAGTAAGCATATGCATTTTAAATAATCAAACATTCTAAAAATCATTTTCTAGGCCTTAAATTTTCATAAAATATTAAAAAATCTCATAAATGCTAAAAATGTTTAAAAACAGTTCATAATATCCTTAAAACATATATTAAAGTAATTCATGAATTTTGGCAGCCCCTAGGACTCAATTTCCCAACTTTCCCGAAAATACCCCGAAAGGACCCACTCTGCGCGACAAAACCGTAAAAATCATATAAAATTTATTTCTTAACCAAATGACCTCAAACTTGAATCCCACGTAACCCTAACTCGATGCGATAGCTTCTGAAACAAACTGAATTCAAAAAAAATGTCTGAGGTTACCACAATGATGCTCGCAACCCTATTGGTCGTGCACAGGAACAAATCTGGGAGAGGCTAGGGACACCACTTCGAACCAGCCCCTTCCCTTGACTCCAGCACCCGACCTACCCCTCACACAACTCATGGAAGACCCTTAGGACCCCTTATAACCCCTTTGAATCGAAACCTATGCCATACTAGACTTCTCCTCCCTTCAAGATCCACCCTTGACAACCCCAACACAACCTCACTCACACCCACCAAACGGCCTTACCCTCTCCTTCACCAAAGGTCCATATCTGAACTAGGCTGCAAAATACATGAATGAATTACATTAAACAGCATGATATGCAATAAAAGTGGATTCATCCAATCACCATAACATAATTAATCACACATATATACATAGGATTGGAAAGTGCATTCAAGGAAGCTTTGTACTTTCCTTTCTTCATAAAAACTTACAACCAAGAAGTGATGTAGGCTTTGAAGAAGACAAGGAACACCACACCAAGCCAAGGGGAAGCCTTGAGCCACCACCAAAAATGGAGAGGCAATGGGGAGAGGGAGGTGTGCACTAAGGAATGTGGGGAGGGAGGCGTGCACTAGGGTTTTGGGGGAGGGAATTTGTTTAGCGTGTACTTGTAAGGGTGTGGTAGGTTAGTGAGGGTAATTTAGGGATAATTAGGTAGATTAGTGAGGGTAATTTAGGGATAATTAGGTAGATTAGTGGCAATAGTTGTTTTTAAGGAGGAGTACTCAAAGTTGCTATTTAAACTAATCAAAAGTGCTACTCCTCCACACTTAGAAAATTTGAATGAAAGTTGGGTGAAATGAACTCCCCTCCTAGCCTACTATTTTCGAAAATGTGGGGTTGAAATAAGATAAGAAGATTTGATTTTTAATAATGATGCAAGTGTGTGTAAAACTTGTATTTTTTTGTAGCAAATATGCTAATCATCCATAAAAATGAAATTCTCAATCCCTCATGGTTTGCAAAAATTTAAAAGTATTTTAAAAACGAAATTCCTCTCCAATGTTCACCTTCTAAAAATAGAAAGCGTCAAGGCATGGGGCATGACTTCGAGAATGAATTTAAAAAAAATAAGAATCGTCCGCGTCTCGGTGTCCTCGTCAACTCCTTTCCAACCTTGCATCATCTAAATAAAAAATCTCAAAAGAACTCGATGTCGGAATTAAATAAATCAAATAGCATAACTCATGCGGATGCATGACTTCGAGAATGAATTTAAAAAAAATAAGAATCGTCCGCGTCTCGGTGTCCTCGTCAACTCCTTTCCAACCTTGCATCATCTAAATAAAAAATCTCAAAAGAACTCGATGTCGGAATTAAATAAATCAAATAGCATAACTCATGCGGATAAATAAATAAAATAGTAAGGCATGCGATTTAGGTAGGAAAATTCCTAGGCGTTACAATTCTCTCCCCCTTAACAAGAATTTCGTCATCGAAATTCGAAAACTTACCGCAAAGATCTGGGTAGCGCTCCTTCATGTCAGCCTCTACCTCCCACGTGGCCTCCTCATCGGAGTGATTCAGCCACTGGACCTTTACCATAGGAATAGTCCGGCTGCGTAGCTTCCGATCCTGCCTGCCTAATATACGAACATCTCGCTCCTCAAAAGTCATCTGTGGCGTCAAATGCAGGGGCTCAAAGCTCAACACATGCGAAGGATTCGATACGTACTTCCTGAGCATGGAGACGTGGAAGACGTTATGCACCGCTGCTAAGCTCGGAGGTATGGCCACTCAATAGGCTAAGGTCCCCACTCGGTCGAGGATCTCGAAGGGTCCTATGTAACGGGGTGCTAGCTTACCCTTTTTCCCAAATCTCATAACACCCTTCATTGGAGCGACCTTCACGAAGACATGCTCTCCTACTGTAAACTCTAGGTGTCTCCTCCTCAAATCGGCATAGCTCTTCTGTCGACCCTGGGCAGTCCTCATCCTATCTCTGATCCTCTGCACTGTGTCTGCTGTCTACTGAACAATCTCAGGTCCCAACTCTTCTCTCTCTCCAATATCATCCCAATGGATAGGTGACCTACATTTCCTTCCATACAGAGCC
Organism: Dorcoceras hygrometricum; assembly: GCA_001598015.1. NCBI lineage: Eukaryota > Viridiplantae > Streptophyta > Magnoliopsida > Lamiales > Gesneriaceae > Dorcoceras > Dorcoceras hygrometricum. The sequence continues at coordinate 143,284 of KQ997142.1, read as the reverse complement.
TTGTATGGTGCCATGCCTATGGAATCCTGAAAGCTTTTATTGTATGCAAACTCTACTAACGGCAGCTTGGATTCCCAACTTCCTTGAAAATCAATAGCGCATGCTCTCAACAGATCCTCTAGTACCTGGTTCACCCTCTCCGTCTGTCCATCTGTCTGAGGGTGGAATGCAGTGCTGAAATGGAGCTTCGTCCCAAGTGACGCATGAAGACTCCTCCAAATTGCTGATGTAAAGCGTGTATCCCGATAGGAAACAATCGAAACTGGGATGCCATGCTGTCTGACAATGTCTCTGATGTATAGCTCCATGTACTGAGTCATAGTGCATGTGGTCTTCACGGGCAGAAAATGTGCCGACTTGGTGAGTCGGTCCACAATCACCCATATCGAGTTCGACCCTCTAACGGTCCTCGGAAGTCCCACTATAAAATCCATCGAAATGTTCTCCCACTTCCACTCAGGGATAGTGTGACGCCCGAACCCACGGGAATCACGATTTGGGGTGAATAAAAATCTTCGAATAAAAGAAGGGCTAAAAGATAATTCGCTCTAGGTTGTATCTCCTATAACTTGAAAGAAAACTCGAAACACAAACTAGTCACAGACAATTTACACTACTGTGGCGCCAACTGCTGGAAACAATGATTGCGGAAAACAAGTCTTATATATATATTGCAATTGCGATTACAACAATTGTCATTCTATATGAATATACAAAAGTTGTAACTGAATACAGATCCTACAAAAGATAGAATAACATGAGTCTAGACACGGATTACGTTGGCCCCTTGATAAACACAACCACCCAGCTGCTGGTTCAACTTTCACCTGCCGTTCTTCCATTAGTTGTCGCACCTGCACCATTTTAAAAGCTAGTGAGCCTAAGGGCTCAGCAAGTAAAACCTGGGTAATAACAATTCAAATATACAGGTGGACATCTGTTCAATACATATGTTAAGGAACTTCAATGAACAATATCATTTTCGTAAACAGTTCAATAAACATTCAATGGCAGAAACAGGGGATGATACCCCAGCGCATATAAGTTCCTTATGGTCCGTGTTGCACTTTGATCAAAATGACTTCCGATATCAGTTTTAGCATATAGCTCATATGAAAGGGCAATCGACATTTAGACAACTGCTCACCCTTCTCCTGGGTGACCGTCAACTATCTATGCCATAATCTTAAAATAAACTTTTGTTCCTTAACAATCATTTCTTTAAACATTCCTTGAAATTTCTGTAAATCGTCGGGTTCCATCATTTTAAACATTTGCTTCCCATTTTAAAACTTTACTGAGTATCGAATTCGACTTTGGAAACATATCGTTGAAATGAAACTGGTGAAAAGAAAACCAGTCGCAAGAGAATGGAACAGCACTTATGAAACAAAACAGATCTCTGCTGTTCGCAAATATCGCTAAAATGAACCAGCTGGAATAAATAGAAACCAGCTGCAAGCTCTCTTACTAAGACAATCGTATTAAATGAAACGATGTCGTTGAAGTAAATAACAGATAGGATGACAAGACTAACTGCTGATATTTTATAACTTAAAGAAACGACGTCGTTAGCGCATCAATCAGTCGCAAGGAAAAGCGCTAACACGTATATATAAATGAATAGTACCAGTCACAAGACTAATACCAGCTGAAATGAACAGTACTTAGAAACGAATAAAGCAACTGCTGAACTATCACAATGGAATGCATCTGCTGGTAAACAGTGCATCTGCTGAATTTTGAAAGACAACGCAACTGCTGAATTATAACAAAGGAATGCAGCTGCTGAATTAGTTCAATAGGAATGCCCTGCTGATGTACAGTGCATCTGCTGATTTTATGAAAACAACGCAACTGCTGAATTCTAACAAGGAAATGCAGCTGCTAGTTTTACGATAGCAATGCAGCTGCTGATTTTCAACAAAGAAGTGCAACTGCTGATTTTCAACGAAGAAGTGAAACTGCTAATTTTAACAAGGAAAGATGCACCTGCTGATGTACACCAACTATCGATTACACCGTTATCAAATCTTGATGTTACGACTTTTAAACTGAAGAACATTCATAAACTTTCTTGAACAATCGAATCCTCAGTTCTTTGAAACATTCATAACTTTCTGGAAAATATTTTGTAAGCATCAATATCATTTCAAAACATCATTTTGAACCCATCTTTCCTTTCCTTTTTCATGTTTAAAATATTTTAAAACATGAACTTCGAAACTTACAATAACATATAGGCAAGAAGACTCAGAAACATGAATATATTCTTTAAATGGTGAGTCAAGAAACAGCTTTTACTTGCCTTAACCGTAGCTTTGCAACAGCAGCTGATCCTTGCAGAATTCTTCCCCTTGAGCAATACACGAACTTCTCTGCAAATAATTTTGAAGAACACAGGAGGATTTCTTTGAAAATGATAAAGATCTTTCTTTAAAAACAGGTTTTAATACCGAAGGGATTAGTGACAAGCTACTTGTAATATTTAGCATGACACACTTTAAACAAGTTGCAGTATTTTAATAAAACTCCCTTCTAACCATTTTAATTTGTAATGTACCAAACCTTTTCCAAAAGAAATCATTTTCTCTCCTTAAAGATATTTTCAATCCATTTCAATTAAACTAGCTCGTGCATCACCCTTGGAGTCATCCGCTGGAACCTGCTACGTCACTATATTTTCTGAAATCAATTAATTTCAACAATGCATAACATATTTTAGAAATGCCATTTTAAATAAACAATATGCATATCGTGGTCCTAAGGATTTTTGGGGCGTTACAACTCTACCCTCCTTATTGAAATTTCGTCCTCGAAATTTACGTACCAAATAAATATGGGTAAAGACTAAACATATCAGCTCTTAAACCATCTATTTGGGGTACCCAAATTCTGCCCATATAACTAACAATTCCATCCTCCGTAAAATATAGACTGTTGCCTCTTTCTTTATCCTGCTGGACCCATTTCTTCAACTGCTGGTCCTGCGGTTGACCCTCTCGAATTTGATTTAGCAAATTAGATCTTACAGAGAGGTTTGCTAAAATCATACTACTGCTGCTGGACACTAACTCGTGAAGAAGTATTTCAGGCTCTTATGGTCGGTGAAAATCTTGCACTTCTCCCCATACAGATAATGTCTCCAAATTTTTAGTGCAAAAAAAAAATGCTGCTAGCTCAAGATCATGTGTCGTATAATTTCTCTCGTGCACCTTCAACTGTCTGGAAGAATAGGCGATACTCTGTCATTCTGCATCAGAGCAGCGCCTAAGCCTAGCTTCGATGCGTCCGTGTAAATCACAAAATCTCCTTGGCCCGATGGCATAGATAATATAGGAGATGATGTGAGAGCTTGTTTCAAAGTATCAAAGCTCTGCTGGCACTCTGGACTCCAAATATATCTAGCGTTCTTCTTCGTCAACGCAGTCAAGGGCACTGCAATAGATGAAAAGCCTTTGATGAACTTCCGGTAATACCCTGCCAAACCAAGGAAACTACGGATCTCCGATGCATTCCGCGGTACAGCCCACTCTCTGACTGCCTCAACCTTGGACGGATCCACCTCTACTCCACTGCTGGAAATGATGTGTCCAAGGAATGCCACTCTCTCTATCCAGAACTCACACTTTCTGAATTTTGCATATAACTGGCGCTCCCTCAGGACTCCAAGTACTATCCTCATATGTCGACTATGCTCCTCCCTGCTCCAAGAATATATAAGAATATCGTCAATGAATATGATGACGAACTGATCCAAATACTGTTTAGATACGCGGTTCATGAGATCCATGAAGACTGCTGGTGCATTCGTCAATCCGAAGGGCATCACCAAGAACTCGTAGTGACCGTAACGAGTCCTGAAGGCCGTCTTATGCACATCTGCTTCACTCACCTTCAACTGAGGGTATCCAGAGCAAAGGTCTATATTAGAGAATATCGAAGCTCCCTGCAACTGATCAAATAGATCCTACACTCTCGGCAACGGGTACTTGTTCTTGACTCTTACCGAATTCAGCTCACGGTAGTCGATACAGAGTCTCATGCTGCCGTCCTTCTTCTTCACAAATAAGACTGGTGCACCCCATGGAGAGACACTGCGGCGAATGAATCCCTTATCCAGCAGTTCCTGAATTTGCCAAGACGATACGGTGCCTTAGAGATCGGCACTGTACCAGGCAGCAACTCAATAGAAAACTCCACTTCCCAATCTGGTGGGATCCCAGAAACATCCTCGTGGAATACGTCGGCATACTCCCTAACAATCTCCACATCAGAAATATAAGGTCCATCCTGTGCCGTAGTCGCTGTAATGCTAGCTAAGAATGACGGGCAGCCGTCGTCGATAAGTTTCCTCGCCTGCAAGAATGAAATAAGACGCGGCTTCCTCATGCTCCGTGCCGCCACGAAATCCAACGCTTCCTCTCCAGGAGGTCTAAGATTCACTACTCTGCACTGAAAATCAAAAATCTCCTGATTCTCTGCCAGCCAGTCCATCCCGAGAATAATATCAAACTCTGGCATTGGGAACACAATCAGATTGGCATGGAAGGTCCGGCCCTGCAGTATCAACTCTAAATCCCGGACGACACTAGCCGTAGACACCACCTCTCCTGACGGAATCGTCACCAATAAACCTCCTGCAAAACTCTCTTGGGCTACATTCTTACGCCGCACAAACTCCTCAGAAACTAAAAGAATGAGTCGCCCCTGAATCGAATAAGGCCCTGGTAGCTACCCCCAATACAACTACCCTACCTGCGGCATAAATAACACATGCAAAGGACACTAATCACACTATACAGGTTCACTTCTATTCAATAATATCACAGGTCTACTACCTAAATCCTCAAAATTCATAACGTAAGCGCAAGGTTACCTGTGATAAGCGTAGTGTCTGGGTCAGCCTCCTCTGCCTTCATCACGTAAACTCTCACGGTGGCAGGCTTCTTCAGTTGCGGGCACTCAAAAGACAAGTGGCCCGGCTGCTTGCACTTGAAGCAGACCCCAGCTCCCATCAAGCACTTCCCAGAATGCTGCTTCCCACAAGTCGGGCATGTGGGTTTGTCTGTCTGAGCCACAG
>KQ997142.1:125688-137365 GCA_001598015.1 Dorcoceras hygrometricum | reverse complement strand
GAAGCCTGCTGTCCTTGGGGTCTTCCGGAAGTAGCGGGATTCGTCGCTAGTCTCGAGGTCCCTAACAAGATCATCCATTAATATAATTGCAGAAAGGGATAACTTTTTAAAAGATTAAATACTGACCCTGGCCTGGAGGTCTAGGTGGCCCAATGAACGGCCTCTTGGGCTGCTGTTGTTGATGATGCTGTGCTTGGAAAGGCCTCTTTCTCTGCGCCTCAGCATGAAGATCCTTCAGTATCTGCTCGGATCTAAAGGCTCTCTTTAGTGCAGTGGCATAATCTGCAGGGTCCGACATCAGCACATCCCTGTGAATAGCGGGGCTCAAACCATCCAAGAAATGCTGTAACTTCTCAGCGGGATCATCGGCAATGAGGGGCGAGAAATGGCAACCTCTGTCGAACTTTTTTACAAACTCTGCTACAGACATGTCTCCCTGCCGGAGGTTAAAAAACTCCCTCTTCAGTCTCGCTTGTACGTCCGACGTAAAGTACTTGTCATAGAAGATCTTCTTGAACTCCTCCCAGGTCATAGAGTCCACATCCACTGTCTTTTCTGCCCCTTCCCACCAGAGGGCAGCGTTATCATTCAACTGGAAAATGGCGCAACTGACCCGGGCAGCATCCTCCAGTCGCATATACCTAAAGATCTTCTCTAAGGTCCGGACCCATCCCTCTGCCACGAATGGATCGATGGTACCGATAAACTCCGGCGGCCCCATCTTGTGAAACTTCTCATATGGCATCTCGGTCCTGGCCGCCTGTACAGTCCCGGCATTCTGTTTCAAAATCTGCACAAGTCCAGCTTGAACCTGCTCACTGGAGCTCAACGGTGGTGGTGGAGGTGGGGTAACTTGTCGTCTGGGAGGCATCTGGGGTTTGTAACGAATTTCACTACTTAATCTCAACATGCCTCAAGAAAACAATATATGCAAACATATAGCCTCACGAATCAACATCTCAAAATAATAAACATAAACTGGAAGTAATAGGACAATTATATAAAGCAGTCAAACACTAAGACATACAGACTTTGAGACGAGACTCCTTGAGTTTCTTGCAGTCAGCTGTAGGCACAACCCAAAACAGAACCATGCTCTGATACCAACTGTAATGTCCCTCACTTCTTAAATTATATTTAAGTTAAAGGAGATCATAAATGCGGAAAAGAAAATACTAGGAATATTTTTTTTCTTTATATGCTAACTCCCACATGATAAATAATAAAAATATTTATAAATGAAGCAATAATAGAAAGTCATTGTCATAAGGTCTAAGAATAATAAAAGTCTTAAACAATAAAAATAAGCGTGCATGATTACTAAAATTTGACTAAGTCATAAAAATAATCCTCATGCATAAGGAAATATACTTTTCTCAAAACAAGTCGACTATGCTAAAAATACTGAAAGTGCTAAGCAGAAACAATAGGCCGCTGGGTAGGTGCCAAGTCCGACTGCAATCCGCTCAGGAATCCTGCCCCTCAATCTAGTTCTCAGCCTCATCTGCACCATCCAAGCATAGTGAGTCTAAAGACTCAACAAGTACAAAACTGAGATAACGAGTACTAAATAATACATGCACATGCATTAAAATATTTCTACTTAGAATAGTTTCTTGATTTAAAAGGGTATGCATTAAAAACAATTTCATGATCAAGATAAATAAAAATCTTTGCATAAATAAAAATGAATTTCTAAAATATTTTCCTCGTGAATTCTGTTCCTCGACTGTAGTTCCTCAACCTCAAGTCGCTTGATCAAGCTAATAAACACTAGTACTAGGTTGGAAAGGCACTCCAGTACTCATCTGGATCCCAGACCCGTAAGTTGGAAAGACACTTCAGTACTTATCTGAAGCCCAGACCCGTCATTTTTATATGGCAAGCGGAACGTCGCCCGACGCCATATCCGTCATAGAAAAACCACAATCAAGTCCCATCACTCAAAAAAATCATTTTTCCTCATACTTGCCTCAAATAATTTTTTCAAATCCTCAATAATTAAATAAATTCCATAACCTCAAAAAAAACTCTGCCCATAAATACTTTAATGTAAGCATATGCATTTTAAATAATCAAACATGCTAAAAATCATTTTCTAGGCCTTAAATTTTCATAAAATATTAAAAAATCTCATAAATGCTAAAAATGTTTAAACACAGTTCATAATATCCTGAAAACATATATTAAAGTCATTCATGAATTTTGGCAGCCCCTAGGACTCAATTTCCCAACTTTCCCGAAAATACCTCGAAAGGACCCACTCTGCGCGACAAAACCGTAAAAATCATATAAAATTTATTGCTTAACCAAATGACCTAAAACTTGAACCCCACATAACCCTAACTTGATGCTCTAGATTCTGGAACAAAATTAATTCAAAAATAATGTCTGAGGTGACCACAGTGACGCTCGCAACCCTATTGGTCGTGCACAGGAACAAATCTGGGAGAGGCTAGGGACACCACTTCGAACCAGCCCCTTCCCTTGACTCCAGCACCCGATCTACCCCTCACACAACTCATGGAAGACCCTTAGGATCCCTTATAACCCCTTTGAATCGAAACCTATGCCATACTAGACTTCTCCTCCCTTCAAGATCCACCCTTGACAACCCCAACACAACCTCACTCACACCCACCAAACGGCCTTACCCTCTCCTTCACCAAAGGTCCAGATCTGAACTAGGCTTTGTACTTGCCTTTCTTTGTAAGAACTTACAACCAAGAGGTGATGTAGGCTTTGAGAAGACAAGGAAACCACATCAATCCAAGGGGAAGCCTTGAGCCACCACCAAAAATGGAGAGGCAATGGGGAGAGGGAGGTGTGCACTAAGGAATGTGGGGAGGGAGGCGTGCACTAGGGTTTTGGGGGAGGGAATTTGTTTAGCGTGTACTTGTAAGGGTGTGGTAGGTTAGTGAGGGTAATGTAGGGATAATTAGGTAGATTAGTGAGGGTAATTTAGGGATAATTAGGTAGATTAGTGGCAATAGTCGTTTTTAAGGAGGAGTACTCAAAGTTTCTATTTAAACTAATCAAAAGTGCTACTCCCCCACACTTAGAAAATTTGAATGAAAGTTGGGTGAAATGAACTCCCCTCCTAGCCTATTATTTTCGAAAATCTGGGGTTGAAATAAGGTAAGAAGATTTGATTTTTAATAATGATGCAAGTGTGTGTAAAACTTGTATTTTTTTGTAGCAAATGTGCTAATCATCCATAAGAATGAAATTCTCAATCCCTCATGGTTTGCAAAAATTTAAAAGTATTTTAAAAACGAAATTCCTCTCCATTGTTCACCTTCTAAAAATAGAAAGCGTCAAGGCATGGGCATGACTTCGAGAATGAATTTAAAAAAAATAAGAATCGTCCGTGTCACGGTGTCCTCGTCAACTCCTTTCCAACCTCGCATCATCTAAATCAAAAATCTCAAAAGAACTCGATGTCGGAATTAAATAAATCAAATAGCATAACTCATGCGAATAAATAAATAAAATAGTAAGGCATGCGATTTAGGTAGGAAAATTCCTAGGCATTACAATTCTCTCCCCTTAACAAGAATTTCGTCCTCGAAATTCAAAAACTTACCGAAAAGATCTGGGTAGCGCTCCTTGATGTCAGCCTCTACCTCCCACGTGGCCTCCTCCTCGGAGTGATTCAGCCACTGGACCTTGACCATAGGAATAGTCCGGCTACGTAGCTTCCGATCCTGCCTGCCTAATATACGAACGACTAACTCCTCAAAAGTCATCTGTGGCATCAACTGCTGGGGCTCAAAGCTCAACACATGCGAAGGATTCGATACGTACTTCCTGAGCATGGAGACGTGGAAGACGTTATGCACCGCTGCTAAGCTCGGAGGTAAGGCCACTCGATAGGCTAAGGTCCCCACTCGGTCGAGGATCTCGAAGGGTCCTATGTAACGGGGTGCTAGCTTACCCTTTTTCCCAAATCTCATAACACCCTTCATTGGAGCGACCTTCACGAAGACATGCTCTCCTACTGAAAACTCTAGGTCTCTCCTCCTCAAATCGGCATAGCTCTTCTGTCGACTCTGGGCAGTCCTCATCCTATCTCTGATCCTCTGCACTGTGTCTGCTGTCTGCTGAACAATCTCAGGTCCCAACTCTGCTCTCTCTACAATCTCATCCCAATGGATAGGTGACCTACATTTCCTTCCATACAGAGCCTCGTATGGTGCCATGCCTATCGAATCCTGAAAGCTTTTATTGTATGCAAACTCTTCTAACGGCACCTTGGATTCCCAACTTCCTTGAAAATCAATAGCGCATGCTCTCAACAGATCCTCTAGTACCTGGTTCACCCTCTCCGTCTGTCCATCTGTCTGAGGGTGGAATGCAGTGCTGAAATGGAGCTTCGTCCCAAGTGACGCATGAAGACTCCTCCAAAATGCTGATGTAAAGTGTGTATCCCGATAGGAAACAATCGAAACTGGGATGCCATGCAGTCTGACAATGTCTCTGATGTATAGCTTCGTGTACTGAGTCATAGTGAATGTGGTCTTCATGGGCAGAAAATGTGCCGACTTGGTGAGTCGGTCCACAATCACCCATATCGAGTTCGACCCTCTAACGATCCTCGGAAGTCCCACAATAAAATCCATCGAAATGTTCTCCCACTTCCACTCAGGTATAGTGAGAGGTCTCAGGAGCCCGGCGGGTCTCTGATGATCCGCCTTAACCTGCTGGCACGTCAAACACTCGGACACAAAACGGCTGATGTCACGCTTCATACCTGGCCACCAATATAACTGTTGTAGGTCTCGGTACATCTTCGTACTCCCTGGGTGGACAGAGTACGATGATGCGTGGGCCTCCTCCATAATCAACTCTCTCAGCACATCATCCGAAGGGACCCATAATCGTCCCTTATATCTCACAATCCCATCCCCAACTGAGTAGAGTTCACCTCCCTTCACCTCGTCCCTCAGTCTCCACTTCTGTAGCTGCTCATCACTGGTCTGGATACTGCGGATGTGATCTAATATGGTGAATTGTACCGTCAAGGGACCCAATCTCGGTGCTCCACTAGCTGTATAAACCTCTAATCCCAAACTCTGATCTCTCGCTGTAGCGGCTCCGTAACAGTCAGATGTGCAATAACTGCTGTCTTCCTACTCAGAGCATCGGCTACCACATTAGCCTTCCCGGGGTGGTAGTTAATCTCACAGTCATAGTCCTTCACCAACTCTAGCCACCTCCTCTGTCTCATGTTCAGCTCCTTCTGCGTGAAGAAGTATTTCAGGCTCTTATGGTCGGTGAAAATCTTGCACTTCTCCCCATACAGATAATGTCTCCAAATTTTTAGTGCAAAAACAACTGCTGCTAGCTCAAGATCATGTGTCGGATAATTTCTCTCGTGCACCTTCAACTGTCTGGAAGCATAGGCGATAACTCTGTCATTCTTCATCAGTACAGCGCCTAAGCCTAGCTTCGATGCGTCCGTGTAAATCACAAAATCTCCTTGGCCCGATGGCATAGATAATATAGGAGCTGATGTGAGAGCTTGTTTCAAAGTATCAAATCTCTGCTGGAACTCTGGACTCCAAATATATCTAGCGTTCTTCTTCGTCAATGCAGTCAAGGGCACTGCAATAGATGAAAAGCCTTTGATGAACTTCGGGTAATACCCTGCCAAACCAAGGAAACTGCGGATCTCCGATGCATTCCGCGGTACAGCCCACTCTCTAACTGCCTCAACCTTGGACGGATCCACCTCTACTCCACTGCTGGAAATGATGTGTCCAAGGAACGCCACTCTCTCTAGCCAGAACTCACACTTGCTGAATTTTGCATATAACTGGCGCTCCCTCAGGACTCCAAGTACTATCCTCAGATGTCGACTATGATCCTCCCTGCTCCGAGAATATATAAGAATATCGTCAATGAATACGATGACGAACTGATCCAGATACTGCTTAGATACGCGGTTCATGAGATCCATGAAGACTGTTGGTGCATTCGTCAATCCGAAGGGCATCACCAAGAACTCGTAGTGACCGTAACGAGTCCTGAAGGCTGTCTTATGCACATCTGCCTCACTCACCTTCAACTGAGGGTATCCAGAGCGAAGGTCTATATTAGAGAATATCGAAGCTCCCTGCAACTGATCATATAGATCCTCCACTCTCGGCAACGGGTACTTGTTCTTGACTGTTACCGAATTCAGCTCACGGTAGTCGATACAGAGTCTCATGCTGCCGTCCTTCTTCTTCACAAATAAGACTGGTGCACCCCATGGAGAGACACTGCGGCGAATGAATCCCTTATCCAGCAGTTCCTGAATTTGCCAAGACGATACGGTGCCTTAGAGATCGGCACTGTACCAGGCAACAAATCAATAGAAAACTCCACTTCCCGATCTGGTGGGATCCCAGAAACATCCTCGGGGAATACATCGGCATACTCCATAACAATCTCCACATCAGCAATAGAAGGTCCATCCTGTGCCGTAGTCGCTATAATGCTGGCTAAGAATGACGGGCAGCCGTCACTGATAAGCTTCCTCGCCTGTATGAATGAAATAAGACGCGGCTTCCTCATGCTCCGTGCCGCCACGAAATCCAACGCTTCCTCTCCAGGAGGTCTAAGATGTACTACTCTGCTCTGAAAATCAACAATAGCCTGATTCTCTGCCAGCCAGTCCATCCCGATAATAATATCAAACTCTGGCATCGGGAACACAATTAGATTGGCGCGGAAGGTTCGGCCTTGCAGTATCAACTCTAAATCCCGGACAACACTAGCTGTAGACACCGCCTCTCCTGACGGAGTCGTCACCAATAAACCTCCTACAAAACTCTCCTGGGCAACATTCTTACGCCGCACAAACTCCTCAGAAATAAAAGAATGAGTCGCCCCTGAATCAAATAAGGCCCTGGTAGCTACCCCTAATACCACTACCCTACCTGCGGCATAAATAACACATGCAAAGGACACTAATCATACTAAACACAAATCAGGTTCACTCCTATTCAATAATGTCACAGGTCTACTACCTAAGTCCACAAAATTTATAATGTAAGCGCAAGGTTACCTGTGATAAGCGTAGTGTCTGGATCAGCCTCCTCTGCCTGCATCACGTAAACTCTCCCGGTGGTAGGCTTCTTCAGTTGCGGGCACTCAAAAGACAAGTGGCCCGGCTGCTTGCACTTGAAGCAGACCCCAGCTCCCATCAAGCACTTCCCAGAATGCTGCTTCCCACAAGTCGGGCATGTGGGTTTGTCTGTCTGAGCCACAGTCCTCGGAGCTTGCTTTCCTTGGGATCTTCCGAAAGTAGCGGGCTTTGCCACTGGTCTCGAGGTCCCTAACAAGATCATCCACTAATATAATTGCAGAAAGGGATAAATTCTTAATAATTAAATATTGACCCTGCCTGGAGGTCTAGGTGGCCCAGTGAACGGCCTCTTGGGCTGCTGTTGTTGATGATGCTGCGCTTGGATAGGCCTCTTTCTCTGCGCCTCAGCATGAAGATCCTTCAGTATCTGCTCGGATCTAAAGGCTCTCTTCAGTACAGTGGCATAATCTGCAGGGTCCGACATCAGCACATCCCTGCGAATAGCGGGGCTCAAACCATCCAAGAAATGCTGTAACTTCTCAGCGGGATCATCGGCAATGAGGGGCGAGAAATGGAAACCTCTGTCGAACTTTTTTACATACTCTGATACAGACATGTATCCCTTCCGGAGGTTCCTAAACTCCCTCTTCAGCCTCGCCTGAACGTCCGGCGTAAAGTACTTGTCATAGAAGATCTTCTTGAACTCCTCCCAGGTCATAGAGTCCACATCCACTGTCTTTTCTGCCCCTTCCCACCAGAGGGCAGCGTCATCCTTCAACTAGAAAATGGTGCAACTGACCCGGGCAGCATCCTCCAGTCGCATATACCTAAAGATCGTCTCTAAGGTCCTGACCCATCCCTATGCCACGAATGGATCGGTGGTACCGATAAACTCCGGCGGCCCCATCTTGCGAAACTTCTCATATGGCATCTCGGTCCTGGCCGCCTGTACAGTCCCGGCATTATGTTTCAAAATCTGCACAAGTCCAGCTAGAACCTGCTCACTGGAGCTCAACGGTGGTGGTGGAGGTGGGGTAACTTGTCGTCTAGGAGGCATCTGAGGTTTGTAACGAATTTCACTACTTAATCTCAACATGCCTCAAAGTAAATAATATAGGTAGCATATAACCTCAAAACATAATCACATCAATATACAACATATTAAACATTGACTGAAAGTAATTGGACAATTATATAAAGCAGTCAAACACTAAGAAATACAGACTTTGAAGCGAGACTCCTTGAGTTTCTTGCAGTCAGCTGTAGGCACAACCCAAACCAGAACCATGCTCTGATACCAACTGTAACGTCCCTCACTTCTTAAATTATATTTAAGTTAAAGGAGATCATAAATGCGGAAAAGAAAATACTAGGAATATTTTTTTTTCTTTATATGCTAACTCCCACATGATAAATAATAAAAATATTTATAAATGAAGCAATAATATAAAGTCATTTTCATAAGGTCTAAGAATAATAAAAGTCTTAAACAATAAAAATAAGCGTGCATGATGACTAAAATTTGACTAAGTCATAAAAATAATCCTCATGCATAAGGAAATATACTCTTCTCAAAACAAGTCGACTATGCTAAAAATACAGAAAGTGCTAAGCGGAAACAATTGGTCGCTGGGTAGGTGCCAAGTCCGACTGAAATCCGCTCAGGAATCCTGCCCCTCAATCTTGATCTCATCCTCATCTGCACCATCCAAGCATAGTGAGTCTAAAGACTCAACAAGTACAAAACTGAGATAACGAGTACTAAATAATACATGCACATGCATTAAAATATTTCTACTTAGAACAGTTTCTTGACTTAAAAAGGTATGCATTAAAAACAATTTCATGATCAAGATAAATAAAAATCTTTGCATAAATAAAAATGAATTTCTAAAATATTTTCCTCGTGAATTCCGTTCCTCGACTATGCTAAAAGACAAGTGGCCCGGCTGCTTGCACTTGTCAAAAAACAAGTGGCCCGGCTGCTTTCACTTGAAGCAGACCCCAGCTCCCATCAAGCACTTCCCAGAATGCTGCTTCCCACAAGTCGGGCATGTGGGCTTGTCTGTCTGAGCCAAAGGCCTCGGAGCCTGCTGTCCTTGGGGTCTTCCAAAAGTAGCGGGCTTTGCCGCTGGTCTCGAGATCCCTAACAAGATCATCCATTAATATAATTGCAGAAAGGGATAACTTCTTAAAAGATTAAATACTGACCCTGCCTAGAGGTCTAGGTGGCCCAGTGAACGGCCTCTTGGGCTGCTTTTGTTGATGATGTTGTGCTTGGAAAGGCCTCTTTCTCTGCGCCTCAGCATGCAGATCCTTCTGTATTTGCTCGGATCTAAAGGCTCTCTTTAGTGCAGTGGCATAATCTGCAGGTCCGACATCAGCACATCCCTGCGAATAGCGGGGCTCAAACCATCCAAGAAAAGCTGTAACTTCTCAGCGGGATGATCGGCAATGAGTGGCGAGAAATGGAAACCTCTGTCGAACTTTTTTACATACTCTGCTACAGACATGTCTCTCCGCCGGAGGTTCCTAAACTCCCTCTTCAGCCTCGCCTGAACGTCCGACGTAAAGTAGTTGTCATAGAAGATCTTCTTGAACTCCTCCCAGGTCATAGAGTCCACATCCACTGTCTTTTCTGCCCCTTCCCACCAGAGGGTAGCGTCATCCTTCAACTGGAAAATGGCGCAACTGACCCGGGCAGCATCCTCCAGTCGCATATACCTAAAGATCGTCTCTAAGGTCCTGACCCATCCCTCTGCCACGAATGGATCGGTGGTACCGGTAAACTCCGGCGGCCCCATCTTGCGAAACTTCTCATATGGCATCTCGGTCCTGGCCGCCTGTACAGTCCCGGCATTCTGTTTCAAAATCTACGCAAGTCCAGCTTGAACCTGCTCACTGGAGCTCAACGGTGGTGGTGGAGGTGGGATAACTTGTCGTCTGGGAGGCATCTGGGGTTTGTAACGAATTTCAATACTTAATCTCAACATGCCTCAAGAAAACAATATATGCAAACATATAGCCTCACGACATAATCACATCAACATCTCAAAATAATAAACATAAACTGGAAGTAATTGGACAATTATATAAAGCAGTCAAACACTAAGACATACAGACTTTGAGGCGAGACTCCTTGAGTTTCTTGCAGTCAGCTGTAGGCACAACCCAAACCAGAACCATGCTCTGATACCAACTGTAACGTCCCTCACTTCTTAAATTATATTTAAGTTAAAGGAGATCATAAATGCGGAAAAGAAAATACTAGGTGTTAGGATCAATCGCTTACCACTAGGCCAAAAGCTGTAGCTGTTAGCCAAGGTGCAACTTTATTTCCTTATAATGTGGTAGCGCAGAGTGCACCTATTATGTGCGTTAGGTTTGGGATGTTAGACCCATGAGTCAGGGGATGTGCGTGTCTAACTGCTGGTGCTGTCTCAATTCCCTTAGAGATCAGTCTTACCCTTCCCCTACCGTCGGTCCTATCCCCAACAGAGATAGTATTACCCGTTAAGATCTGGCATCACACTTTTACAACCAGATCAAGCGGCGCAACGTCAGCAGCTTGACGTACGAGAACTTCCCAGGAGGTCCCCCATCCCAGTACTGCTCTCACACTTGCACGCTTAACTCAACAATCCCCCACCCAAGAAGTATAGAAAAATGCTTCTTGGGAGACTCGAACCCCTGACCTCGCTCTGATACCAATTGTTAGGATCAAGAGCTTACCACTAGGCCAAAAGCTATAGCTGTTAGCCAAGGTGCAACTTTTATTTCCTTATAATGTGGTAGCGTAGAGTGCACCTATTATGTGCATTAGGGTTGGGCTGTCAGGCCCATGAGTTAGGGGATGTGCGTGTCTAACTGCTGGTGCTGTCTCAATTCCCTTAGAGATCAGTCTTACCCTTCCCCTACCGTCGGCCCTATCCCCAGCAGAGATAGTATTACCCGTTAAGATCTGGCATCACACTTTTACAGCCCACATGGCCAACCAGATCAAGTGGCGCAACGTCAGCAGCTTGACGTACGAGAACTTCCCAGGAGGTCCACCATCCCAGTAATGTTCTCACCCTTGCACGCTTAACTCAACACTAGGAATATTTTTTTTCTTTATATGCTAACTCCCACATGATAAATGATAAAAATATTTATAAATGAAGCAATAATATAAAGTCATTGTCATAAGGTCTAAGAATAATAAAAGTCTTAAACAATAAAAATAAGCGTGCATGATGACTAAAATTTGACTAAGTCATAAAAATAATCCTCATGCATAAGGAAATATACTTTTCTCAAAACAAGTCGACTATGCTAAAAATACTGAAAGTGCTAAGTGGAAACAATAGGTCGCTGGGTAGGTGCCAAGTCCGACTGCAATCCGCTTAGGAATCCTTCCCCTCAATCTCGATCTCAGCCTCATCTGCACCATCCAAGCATAGTGAGTCTAAAGACTCAACAAGTAAAAAACTGAGATAACGAGTACTAAATAATACATGCACATGCATTAAAATAATTTCTACTTAGAATAGTTTCTTGACTTAAAAGGGTATGCATTAAAAACAAAATTCAATGATCAAGATAAATAAAAATCTTTAGCAT
>KQ997142.1:38302-67047 GCA_001598015.1 Dorcoceras hygrometricum | reverse complement strand
GCCCAATCGACTAGGAACATGTTCAGAATACACAGCGACTATTAGATGTGTTTCATGATAGTCGTCATACCCACTATCACATCTAACATACGCTTTAGTGTAATCTAGGTCTTTACTCAACACATTGTAAATCATTACACACATAATGAAAGTAAAGAATGCCATATATAAGAATGCGAATATCATATATAAAGATCGTTTGTACAAGAGTCAATGAAAACCCACACGCCACAAGTTGGCTAGTTGGGCATCTACTCTAACACTTGGTCCTCTGCTGCTGGAAGATTGGCCATTACCTCTATTGTTTTGTTCTACCAGCAGTCTTAAAAATTGAGTAATATTAGCATTATTGTCAGTTTCTTCTAGGGGAATATTCCTTCTACCTCTTCCTCTTCCTGACATTTTATATTCTATAGCCCATAATCCACCACATATATATATCAGAACATGCTAAATAATTTAAAGACAATGCTCTGAAAATAAACTCACAACTTAGAGGAACGGACGATGAACTCTGATTCAGCTGACGGTGCATGTGTTTATCTCAGGAACGTTGCTCTGATACCATGTTGTGAAGCCCGAACCCACGGGAATCACGAATTGGGGTAAATAAAATTTTTCGAATAAAAAGAAGAGCTCAAAGATAATTTGTTATAAGCTGTATTCCTTATAACTTAAAAAGTAATTGAAACACGAACACAAAAGCTGACAAACACGTATACACTTGTGCGCCAACTACTGACAAACATTTTTGTGGAAAAACAGATCCTATTATATATATTGCAATTGCGAATTACAAAATCTGAAATTCTGTTTGAATATACAACTGTTGTAATTGTTCTAATACAGATGCCTAACATACAATACAACATCAGCTATGACACGGAAAACGCTGGCCATTGATAAACACAACACCCAACAGTTGCTATCAGTTAATTGAAACACGAACACAAAAGCTGACAAACACGTATACACTTGTGCGCCAACTACTGACAAACATTTTTGTGGAAAAACAGATCCTATTATATATATTGCAATTGCGAATTACAAAATCTGAAATTCTGTTTGAATATACAACTGTTGTAATTGTTCTAATACAGATGCCTAACATACAATACAACATCAGCTATGACACGGAAAACGCTGGCCATTGATAAACACAACACCCAACAGTTGCTATCAGTTTTCACCTCCTGTTCGCTCCTCAGCTGTCATACCTGCACCATTTTAAAAGCTAATGAGCCTAGGGGCTCAGCAAGTAAAATCTGAGTAATAACAATTCATTTAACGCAGGCAGACATCTGAACATACATAACTTGAGTTAAAGGAATCATCAATACATAAACGTTTCATAAACATTTCTTTCTTTCATAAACTTGGAGACAGGGGATATTAGCCCAGATCTCATCATCAATATCATTTAAATTAGATTTATGGCTTAGAAGATCTCCTTAGATCCGTGTTGCACTTTGATCAAAATGACTTCCGATATCAGTTTTAGCATATAGCTCATATGAAAGGGAAGCCGAAATCTGGACGACTACTCACCCTTCTCCTTGTGACCATCTGTTATCTATGCCATAAACCTTAAAATAACTTTTGTTCCTTTAACATCCTTTCTTTCTTTGAAATCTCCTTAAACATCATCGGGTTCCATCATTTAAAACTCTCGCTTCCATTTTAAAACTTACTGAGTATCGAATTCGACTGCTGGGAACTTACCGCTGAAATGGAATCAGTCGTAACAAAGTGAAACAATACTTTGAAACAAAACAGATCTTCACTGTTCACGTTTATCGAAAAAAGCTGTGAGAATATTTGTGAATACTTGAAACAGACGTAGTAAATGAAACGACGTCGTTAGCGTAAGAAACAGATGTGGCTTGGGATACTATTTGAATAGTGAACAGCTGTAACGATGAAATATAATTGGTCACTCAGCTGTTAACGAACTGGTTCTGGTCAAACAGATGTCAATGCATCAAAGTTGGTCAACTCAGATGTCAACGCTACTTATACAAAGGCTTTCAGGTACGAAAAACCAACGGCTGAATACAAATTTAAGAAACAGCTGGTTACGAACAAATGCAACAGCTGATTACGAAACAATGCAATAGCTGATTACGAAACAATGCAACAGCTGATGAACAAACTAACAGCTGATGACTCATCAATACAACATCTGTTTACGAAAACTGATGCAACAGCTGATGAACAATAAAACCAACAGCTGATATAAGAAATTCTCGAAACCAAAAGCTGACTTTAAACTTGGTGTGGCAACATCAAAACGACAGCTATGCTATCAGCTGTTATCTATCTAATCAGACTTTATACTGATTCGATTAACAACATTCGATTACATAGCGTCCAATTCTGATATTACAAACCACTGAAAGGAAGAACATTCATAAACATACGTGAATCAAACTCGAATCCTCAGTATCCATATTTTCTGGAAAACACTTGGAAGCATAAAAACATCATTTTGAACCCAATATTTCTTTTCTTGATCTTGCGTAAATCATTTTAAACATGAACTTCAACATATCTTAAATATACAGGCAAGCAGATCCATGAAATGGATAAAATCAATATAAGATTTAAACGGTGTAGTAAGGATCAGCTTTTACTTGCCTTAACAAAGCTTTGCAACCGTGGTTAATTTCGGCAGAATCTTCTCCCTGGGCAATACACGAATTCCTCTGGAAAATATTTTGAATAACACTAAAGATTTTCTTTGCAAATGATAATGATCTTGCTTTCAAAACAGCTATTTATATGGAAGGGATTAGTGGCAAGGTGCTATGTTTACAAAGCATGACACACTTCAACCAAGTTGTGAAATTTTAGTAAAATTCCTTTCATATCATTTAAATTTGTAAAACACCAAACCTTTTTCAAAAGAAATCATTTGTCCTCCTTAAAGATATTTTCAATCGATTTAAACCTGCTCATGTATCGCTCTTGGAGTCATCTACTGGAACCAGCCGCGACACATCTTATTTTCTGAAATCAATGAAATCAGCAAATACATAACATTTAAAATTGCCATTTTGGCCCATGAAATTAATAAAATGCATAAATATGGTCTTATGGATTTTCGGGGCGTTACAGATCTCATGCGTTGCTACTGCTGGTTTGTGGAGCAGCTATTGGTAGCGAGGTGACGTGTTCCTCTGCGACGTCGTTTGGTTAAGTTGGTGCGACACCGTTTAGTCTTAGCGTGGTTTGAAAGATTCAACTGCTGGTTGTTATATTAGCGATAGGCAAAATCTGATGCGTGATTTCAGCTGCTGGTTGGGAATATTAGTTGTGACGACTGTTTTTGTCGGTGGATCTGTTCCTGTTTCTATCTGCTGATTGAGTAGTGTATTTAAGAGAAGACTTGGTCTTCGATTGTTGAACAGATCCCATACTTATAAATATTTCCTTCGTTTCCAAATCTTGTCGTGAACCCTAGTTACTGTTCACAGTAACCTTATCCGTCCTAATTTATGGTGGTATACAACTCCGACGAGAGTGAGAGTGGTAGCGTTGGACTGCTCTCGCTAAGGCGCTTCGTTCTATATCTCTTTAGAAGGCTTTGGAAGAGCTGGAAGAGGATCGTAGGATCGCTAAGACATCTTACTTGTGTAGTTTGCTAGCATAAGCGTTCCCTTACGTGCCAGTAGTTTCATTGGGGTGACAGATCTGTGTTGCTCGGACTTGATTGTAGCAGCTGTGTGTGGTAATTATAGCTCATAAGTTAAGGTACGGATGTTGAGCTTGTATTACGGTTGGAATTGGCATGGATGTTATGTTGTTTGCTGTGTGTGCGTTGCTTGTTGTTTATATGCTGTTTAACTGTTGGATTGCATACGCACTAGCATTTCCATTTCAGCTGTTGTAGCCGTATTGTTGTTACTGCTGTTCTGATCTTACCAGGATGCGAGGGCGAGCGGCAATACCACACTCTCATCTCCCTGCTGTTCTGTTATCCCTCATGCGCCGAGTGGTTAACTACCACAGTTCATGGATTGGGCAACAGCAGGTTGAGTTGTTGTTGCATCTGGTATTTGGGTGTGGTGTAAAGATGAGCGGGTAATTACCATGTGCTTGTACACACACCAGTGGCCACCATTCTTCACAGAATCTGTTGTCAGCTGTTGAATTCTTTGGCTCATGTTCTCGGTTGTAGCCTTCGGCTGTTGCATTGTCCCTCATGCATAGCATTAGCATTATATCTTTTGCTATTCATTGCTGTTTTATAGTTGCTCTCCGTACTGGGATTTAACCCCGAGGTCCCTATGGGGCTGTTGTGTTTGTTTGCCTGTCTGTTGTTCAGGTTTTCCAGGATTTGCAGCTGGTCGAGGTTATGATCCAGCTGGTGGTGGCCCAGGAGGTGGTTAGAGTGTCCCAGTTATATATATAGTATTTGTATGCACTGGTATCACTTCGTGTGATGCTTAGTCTTGTATAGTTGGTAGACCATCTGTACTTGTGTTGTATTCAGCCGTTGGGCATTTGTTGTACTTGAATATTTGTGCTGTTGTGGATTTATAAACTGGGATTATTTTGAGTATCTTGTATTTTAAATTATGTTATCTTTCAGTCAGGCCAAAAGCAAAAATTTTAACCACTTTTTAGTTGTTTCCGCTGGTGTTGCGTGGTTTACTCTGATGTGAGCACAAGGACTGAGATTTTTGGTTTGCGGAACCGGAGGTCGCGTGCTAGGCCTCAGGGTGCTCAGGGTGGTCGTCCCACTGTTCAGGGAGCGCAGTCTTCCCAGTCTTCGCAGTCAGCTCATCAACCCCCGCAGCAGCAGCAGCAGCAGTTGGCTCAGCAGTCTGGCCGTCAGAGGTTCCGACCTCGTGGCCATCATTTTAAGAAGAAGTCTGGCTCTGGTTCTTGTGGTTCTGGCAGCTCTAGTAGCAGTGGTTCTAGGGCAGAGTCTTGTGGCTTCTGTGGGGGTAAGCATCTGTCGACTTAGTGCGTTGGTGTGCAGGGCTCTTGTAATATCTGTCAGTATGGATATTTCGTGAGGGTGTGTCTGTTGGCTGGATCGCAGCAAGCCGCAGCCCCACCTCAGGGTCGAGGAGGATCGTCTAGGGTCGTTCCCCTTACTTTCCGCAACCCAGAGTTGGAGAGACGTAGTTTAGGCCGTTCCAGTTGCCTGGTCCGTCGCGTTTTGGACAGTCGTCTCAGCAGCATTTCTCTGGACCCCAACATGCTCAAGAGAATGCCATTACGATGGAGAAAGGGGAGGGCGCGCCGAGCGGAGTGATTGCAGGTAACTGTTCTGTCTTTGATTTTCCTGCACGAGTGTTGTTTGACACTGGCGCATCGCATTCGTTTATTGCTGATTCTTTTGTGATCGAGCATTGTCTGCATACCTTTCCTTTGCGCGATGTTGTGTCTGTTTCTACTCCTGGCGGTGCGAGCTTGTACTCCCAAGAGGTTTTGCTGAATGGCGTTCTGAGGTTTGGTGAGCATGTGTTGTTGGCGAATTTGATTCGTTTGATGTTGTGGGATTTCGACTGCATTGTGGGAATGGACGTGTTGTCCAACTATAGGGCCTCCGTGGATTGTTTCCATGGGATCGTGCGTTTTAGGCCTCAGTCAGGTGAGAAATGGAATTTCTACGGTGCTGATTCCCAGTCGAAGATTCCGCTAGTCTCTGAGATGGAAATGTTCAGCTTATTGTCGATGGAGAACGCGGGTCCATGGGATCGTGCGTTTTAGGCCTCAGTCAGGTGAGAAATGGAATTTCTACGGTGCTGATTCCCAGTCGAAGATTCCGCTAGTCTCTGAGATGGAAATGTTCAGCTTATTGTCGATGGAGAACGCGGGTTTTATGATTTACGCGTTGGATGCATCTTCTTCTTTGCAAGTGCAGCTCAGCGATGTTCCAGTGGTGCGTCATTTTCCTGATGTGTTTCCGGAGGAGATTCCTGGGTTTTCCTCCAAAGAGGGAGATTGAATTTAGCATTGAGTTGGTGCCTGGAACAGCTCCGATTTCGCGTGCACCATATCGTTTAGTGCCTGCCAAGTTGAGAGAGCTCAAGGTGCAACTGGATTATTTGCTGGAGAAAGGTTTTATCAGACCTAGTATGTCGCCGTGGGGAGTGCCTATCTTGTTTGTCAAGAAGAAGGATGGCACAATGAGAATGTGCATTGACTTCCGTCAGCTAAACAAAGTTACTGTTAAGAATAAGTACCCGTTGCCGAGGATCGACGACTTGTTTGACCAGTTGCAAGGTTCTGTTGTATAAGATCGATCTACGTTCAGGGTACCATCAGTTGAGAGTTAGAGATCAAGATGTCGCGAAAACCGCTTTTCGTACTAGGTACGGGCATTTTGAGTTTCTTGTAATGCCTTTCGGATTGACCAATGCTCCTGCAGTCTTCATGGATTTGATGAACCGAGTCTTTCGAGAGTTTATAGATCAGTTTGTGATCGTGTTCATCGACGACATCTTGGTGTATTCGAAGACTCCTTTGGAGCATAAGGAGCATTTGAGAGTTGTTCTTCAGACGTTGAGAGACTCGCAGCTGTATGACAAGTTCTCTAAGTGCGAGTTCTGGTTGGATCACGTCGTGTTTTTGGGTCATGTGATTTCAGCGGATGACATTTCTGTGGATCCCAGTAAGGTTGATGCTGTTTTGAACTGGGAGAGACCAAGGAATGTGTCTGAGGTTTGTAGTTTCTTGGGTCTGGCTGGCTATTACCGTCATTTAATAGAGAGTTTCTCTAGTATAGCTAGGCCGATGACTCAGTTGACTCAGAAAGACAAGCGGTTCGTTTGGACTGAGCAATGCGAGAATTCTTTTCAAATTCTCAAGGAGAAGTTGACTACTACGCCCGTGTTGGCTTTGCCGTCAGGTTCAGGTGGCTTCGTTGTGTGTTCTGATGCTTCGCTCAATGGATTGGGCTGTGTGTTGATGCATCATGGACGGGTCATTGCGTATGCCTCGCGGCAGTTGAAACCGCACGAGACTCGTTATCCAGTTCATGATTTGGAGCTAGCAGCTGTGGTCTTTGCGTTGAAGATTTGGCGCCACTATCTGTATGGCGAGCAGTTTGTGGTGTATTCGGACCACAAGAGTTTGCAGTATTTGTTTTCGCAGCCTTACTTGAATATGAGACAGCGTAGATGGATGGAGCTGCTGAATGATTTCGATTGTGAGATCAAGTACCAGCCTGGGAAAGTTAATGTAGTGGCTGATGCGTTGAGCAGGAAGGCTCAAGGAGATATTCTTGCATCGTTGTATGTTTCTAAAGACCGTGAGCATCTTAGCACTATGGGTTGGAGGTTTTACCCGTCTGAGGAGTATGTAGTGGTTTCTTCTTCCAAGATGAGCCACAGATCATTTCGAGCATTAGAGCCGCTCAAAGGACAGATCCTTCCATCCATGAGTTGAAGTTGAAGGTTAGGGCGGGATAGCTTGAGGACTATTCTGTTTCGTCCGATACCCGTCTGAGGAGTATGTAGTGGTTTCTTCTTCCAAGATGAGCCACAGATCATTTCGAGCATTAGAGCCGCTCAAAGGACAGATCCTTCCATCCATGAGTTGAAGTTGAAGGTTAGGGCGGGATAGCTTGAGGACTATTCTGTTTCGTCCGATGGTTGTTTGCTTTTTCGTGGTAGGTTGGTTGTGCCCAACTTGATAGATCTTCGGGAGTAGATTCTTAGAGAAGCGCACTGCAGTAGACACAGTGTTCATCCTGGTGCACGGAAGACATGCGTTGAAGCCACACTTCTGGTGGGCTGGTTTGAAGAGCGACGTGGCTGGTTTTGTTGCTCGTTGATTGCACTGAGGTTAAGGCTGAAAGGATGAGAC
This sequence comes from Dorcoceras hygrometricum, assembly GCA_001598015.1. NCBI lineage: Eukaryota > Viridiplantae > Streptophyta > Magnoliopsida > Lamiales > Gesneriaceae > Dorcoceras > Dorcoceras hygrometricum. The sequence continues at coordinate 59,223 of KQ997142.1, read as the reverse complement.
CTGATGGTCTGTTGCAGAGTTTGGAAGTGCCCAAATGGAATTGGGAGCACATAGCGATGGATTTTGTGACGCATTTGCCTCGTTCCAGCAGAGGTTGTGATGCGATTTTGGTTGTTATCGACAGATTGTCGAAGTCTGCACATTTCATTCCCTATGGAATGACGTTTTCTTTGAAGAAAATGGAGAAACTGTACGTGGATTTTGTGGTAAGATTGCATGGTGTGCCTGTTTCGATCATTTCAGACCGAGATCCAAGGTTTACTTCAAGGTTTTGGAAGAGTTTGCAAGCATCTTTAGGTACCAGATTGGCTATGAGTACAGCGTATCACCCCCAGACAGATGGCCAATCTAATAGAACTATCCAGACGTTAGAGGATATGTTAAGAGCTGTTGTGATGGATTTTGGTGGTAGCTGGCAAGACGCGTTGTCTTTGGTTGAGTTTTCCTATAATAACAGCTACCAAGTGACGATTGGTATGACGCCGTTTGAGGCTTTGTATGATAGAAAGTGCAGATCGCCAGTATGTTGGAAAGAAGTGGGGGAGAAGCAGCTACCTTTCCCAAAGTTTGTGCAGCAAATGAAAGATCACGTAGATCTGATTCGACAGTGGATGAAAGCTGCCCAGGATCGCCAAGCCAGTTATGCAAATAAGAGGCATCTACCTCTAGAGTTTCAGGTTGGTGATCTCGTTTGTCTTGAAGTTTCTCCGTTTCGCAGTGTTATGCGCTTTGGACACAAGGAAAAGTTAGCCCCTCGTTACGTTGGACCCTATGAAATTGTTGAGAGGATTGGCCCTTTGGCGTATCGGCTGTTGTTGCCACCAGAATTATTGTGAGACCTGGATATTAATGGAATATTAATGTTAGATTAATCGGTTTTAAGAATTTTGGAAGTTTTCGTAATTTTGGTATTTGTGAGTTAGCAGTTGGTTGGTAGTGAAAACCAGTCGCAGAGTGTAATTGTATCGCGGGAGATCGAAACGCCGTCGTTTTGCGTTGAGTAACCAGTCGTTGGCAAAGTCTGCCAGCAGATAGTATCTTAGGCGTGCGTTGGGTAGGATCTGCCAGCAGCAACGCTTATGTGGATTTCAGCAGAGAGCGCTAAGGAATTTCAAAACGGCGACGTTTTGTGAGGTATCTGCTGGGTGTTATCTGTTAGCAGCAAGCTCCTGTAGCGAGTGCAAAACGCTGTCGTTTGGATTAGTGAAGGCGACATCGTTTTGGTTAGTACTAGGGGACCAGTCGTTGCATTTGTGTAGTTCAGCAGATTTGCTGACGTGTGCGAAGCTACGTCGTTTTACTTAGTTAAAACGCTGCGTTTTGATGTCGCGTAGGGTACCAGCTGCAAGGATATGTTGCGTTGTGAGAGAAATCCAGTCGCTGGTTTTGGGCGACCAGCTGTTGACAGATAGGATGATGTAAGCTGTGCGACGTCGTTTAGTTAAGTTGCCACGACACCGCTTTGCTAGCGTTGTTGGAGAGATTCAGCAGCTGGTTTGTTTTGCATCTGCTGGTTGTATTTTCAGCGAGTGTCGACTTGTTTGTCTGTGGGATCTATTATCAGCAGTTGAGAAGTGTATATATATTGGAAGACTTGGTCTTCGATTGGTTTGTTAGATTCCCATACTTAGCGAAATATTCTCTCGATTGTTGCTCTTCGCTTCGAACCCTAGGTTACTGTTCATCGTGAGTTTTTCCGACGAATTCCCGTCGTTTCCGGCCACCGTTTGGTACGTTCGAGGTAGCGTTGGGCTCCTCTCGAGAAGCTCTTCCATTCCATACCACTTTTGGAGGCTGTGGTTGGCTAGTTGAGGAACACGAAGTTGCTGGCGATCGTGCGTTTTGTAGTGCAGGTAGAACTTCGTTCCTTTGTGATGAGAACTTGTTCCTAGCCGTGTTTAAGCTTCCAGTAAGTTGTTTTGGTAGTATTTGTGTTGGTTGAGCGTGGCTCCCAGCCGTGAGCTTCTGTTAGCATCCCTGAGCTTCGTTGTTTAGCAGGTTTTTAACCAGATTTCTCGGGATTCCTTTGTGGTAATTGTTGCGCAGTATTGAGGTACGGATTTGAGCTTGATGTAGCTTGGAATTGGCGTGAGATTGCTGGGATTGTTTCGGTGGATATGAATGCTGTGTTGGTAACTGTTGCATTGTGTTATGCTAGCTGCTTTCGGTTGTTTGCATACACGCATTTATTGTTGTACCGAGCACTTGCCGCTTTACCAAAAGCTATAGCTGGTGGTAACGGTGCAACTCCAATATTTTAAACCGTATAGCAACACAAGCGCCACGTTTCGATCGCTCTACCTAGCAGGGGCAATTATTGCACCTCAACAGCGACATCTATTGATAATGTCGACAAAATTATTGAGCAGGTTATTGCAGATACCACACAGCTTGAAAAAAATGTTGGTGAACCAGGGGTACAGATCTCTGATGAGATAACGAGCAGGGTAGATATGTCATTTGATAAAAGTCTTTGCTGCTCTTGATTTTCATGTTTTTACCAGTGAAGCCGATCGTATGGTTGAAACAGGGAGTGACTCAGAGGATGTATTGGATCATGTTAATGAGAAAGACCCTGAGCCTTTGAAATCTTGGGAGGATGATAAGATGTCTGGGTCTAAGCCCCTTAGTATGGTTGCTGAATTAGAGACCAGAGCTGATGTATCTGATCCAGCTGCCTATTATGTGACAGAGGCTGTGGATGTAATAGAACAGATTCGGGGAACGGAAATAGTGGATGTTTCCAACTGCTGAAGGGAATTTACCTGATGAGGAATCTATGGCAATTGATGATCTTCTCGCCACAATACCAGATGATTCAACACTGCCCTCTGCTGGTGTTATCACCAAAATTCAGTTTGGTAAAAGTATCACTATCAGAGGAGTCAATGAAGGAGACTGGTACAAGGCCAGTCTTCCTAATATTCCATCTGTTGACAAGGGGAAGGCGCCCCTTCAAGAGAAAGATCCGATACAAGGGAATCCGGCCAAGGAAATATTTTCGTTGATTTGTGCAGAAGTAGAATTTATTTTACAGCTGAGAGCCAAGGTTATAGATGAAGTAGATCAATTTATTTTTAATTCTTTTAGTTTTAAGAGGTTGGCTGTTTTGAAGTTAGAGGATATTTATGCCAAGGAGGAAAGAGTTCAGGCTTGGGCAAAAACAGACTCAACCAGGATAGCTCTTCAAAGGCGTATGTATATACTGATCAAGTAGAGAGAGTTGTTGCTACGAAATTTATTGGAGGCTCGTCGATCTAATTTTGTTTCTGGTGAATTGTTTTCTGCTGCTCAATTTCTTTGATCACACTTGAGTCTAGGCACAGTGTCGTGTGTTGCATGTGCTTGATCTATGTGATTACGTGCTGCATATTTGTGTTATGTGCTATCTATGCTGTATCTGTTCTGTTTTGCTTGATCCTTTTGAGTGTTTTCGTAGATGCCGCCTAGACGTCGTGGTAGAGGTAGGGGTAGTTTGAGGAATCAGCAGGACAGAATGAGGATAGGCGTAGTGCTTGCAGCCATACTCGTGTTAGCGACGAGGAGGAAGTTGAGGTTGCGGCACCTCCTGTGGAGAGGATGGATGTCGTGATAGCGCGGTTTCAGAGGATGAACCCTCCAGTCTTCAATTGTGATGAGTCCAGTGAGGACGCAGATTCGTGGCTTCGGAACATCATTGGACTTTTCGATCGGGTTCAGTATGACGATGGTCTCCGCTTGAGTTTAGTGACCCTATTGCTTAGGAAGGCTGCAGAGCTCTGGTGGCGAGGCGCTTCTAGTACCTTGGAGGAGACCGGCGCTGGGATCACCTGGGATAGTTTCTGCACTACTTTCCGGCAGGAGTATGTATCGGAGTCTTATGTGAACGCCCGGGAGCGGGAGTTCGACCATCTGGAGCAGAGCTCTATGACTGTGAGGGAGTATGCGCGTCAGTTCTCTTCCTTGTTGGCGTACGTTCCCCATGTTTCTGGCCGGGAGAGGCCCAAGCGGACTAGATTTCTTGAGGGCTTGAACGAAGAGTTGTATCAGATGGTGCTTACCAGTAAGCCCAAGAGTTATGCTGAGGCCATGGATGCTTCTATTGATATTGAGGAGGGTTTGCGGAGTCTTCGTGCTCGCAGGCAGCAGATGGCTCAGGGTGGTCGTTCTACTGGTCAGGGGGCGCAGTCTTCTCAGGCGTCTCAGTCAGCCCATCAGCCCCAACAGCAGCAGCATCAGCCGCAGGTGGCACAACAGTCCGGCCGTCAGAGGTTCCGACCCCACGGTCAGCAGTTCAAGAAGAAGTCGGGTTCTGGCTCTTCTGGTTCGGGCAGCTTCAGTAGCAGTGGTTCTCGGGCTGAGTTTTGTGGTTTTTGTGGTGGAAAGCATCCTTCTACCTAGTTTGTTGGTGTGCAGGGCTCCTGCAACATTTGTGGTCAGTACGGGCATTTTGCTAGAGTGTGTCCGTCAGCTGGATCAACAGACCGTGGCCCAGCCTCAGGGTCGTGGAGGTCAGTCTAGGGGTCGTTCCCCTCAGTTTCAGCAGCCCCGGTTGGGTGAGACTCAGTTTAGGCCATTTCAGCAGCCTGGTCCATCGCGGTTCGGACAGTCATCTCAACAGTTCTTCTCTGGACCCCAGCAAGCTCAGGTTAACGCCATCACTAGGGAGCAGGCCGAGGAGACGCCGAGTCGGGTGATCGCAGGTACTTGTCTTGTTTTTGATTTTCATGCGCGTGTGTTGTTTGACACCGGTGCATCGCATTCATTTATTTCTGATTCGTTTGTTGTTGAGCATGGTCTGTGTACCATTCCTTTGCGCGATGCTATTTCTGTTTCTACCCCTGGCGGTGTGAGCCTGTTCTCCCAGGAGGTTTTGTTGGTTGGCGGGTTGAGTTTTGGTGAGCATGTGTTGGTGGCGAGTTTGATCCGTTTGATGTTGTGGGATTTCGATTATATTGTTGGGATGGACGTGTTGTCCAAGTATAGGGCCTCCGTGGACTGTTTCCATGGGATTGTACGTTTTAGGCCTTTGTCTGGCGAGAATTGGGACTTCTACGGCCAGGATTCTCGATCGAAGATCCCGTTAGTCTCAGCTATGGAGATGTTCAGTCTGTTGTCCTTAGGGAATGCTGGCTTTATGATCTACACTTTGGATTCGTCTTCTTCTTCTCGTGTGCAGCTTAGCGACGTTCCCGTGGTGCGACATTTTCCCGATGTGTTCCCGGAGGAGATTCCTGGTTTTCCTCCGAGGTGGGAGATTGACTTCAGCATTGAGCTGGTGCCTGGCACAGCTCCGATTTCTCGTTCCCCGCATCGTTTGGCGCCTGCGGAGTTGAGAGAACTCAAGGTGCAGTTGGACGATTTGCTGGAGAAGGGTTTCATCCGACCTAGTATGTCGCCGTGGGGAGCGCCCATCTTGTTTGTGAAGAAGAAGGATGGCTCAATGCGGATGTGCATTGATTTCCGCCAGTTGAACAAAGCGACAGTCAAGAACAAGTACCCTCTACCCAGGATCGATGATCTGTTTGATCAACTGCAAGGTTCTGCGGTGTACTCGAAGATTGATCTTCGTTCAGGGTATCATCAGCTGAGAGTGAGAGATCAGGATGTCGTGAAGACTGCTTTTCCTACCAGGTATGGGCATTTCAAGTTTATGGTGATGCCGTTTGGTTTGACCAATGTGCCTGCAGTATTTATGGATCTGATGAACCGGGTTTTTAGAGAGTTCATTGATCAGTTTGTGATCGTGTTTATTGACGACATCTTGGTATACTCGAAGACTCCTTTAGAGCATAAGGAGCATTTGTGAATTGTCCTTCAGACGTTGTGAGACCAGCAGCTGTATGCTAAATTCTCCAAGTGCGAGTTCTGGTTGGATCGCGTCGTATTCTTGGGTCATGTGATTTCAGCCGAGGGGATTTCTGTGGATCCCAGTAAGGTTGATGTTGTTCTGAACTGGGAGCGTCCCAGGAATGTTTACAAAATTCGTAGTTTCTTGGGTCTGGCTGGCTATTACCGTCGTTTTATTGAAGGGTTTTCTAGCATAGCAAAGCCGATGACACAATTGACTCAGAAGGACAAGCGGTTTGTGTGGACTAAGCAGTGCGAGAATGCGTTTCAATTGCTCAAGGAGAAACTGACTACTATGCCTGTGTTGGCTCTGCCGTCCGGTTCAGGTGGTTTCGTTGTTTGTTCTGACGCTTCGCTCAATGAATTGGGTTGTGTGTTGACCACAAAAGTTTGTAGTATCTGTTTTCGCAGCCTGAATTGAAAATGAGACAACGTCGTTGGATGGAGCTGCTAAAGGACTTTGATTGCGAGATCAAGTATCAGCCTGGGAAGTCTAACGTAGTAGCCGATGCTTTGAGCAGGAAGGCTAGTGAGATGCTTGCTTCGTTGTATATCTCTAAGGATCAGGAGCATATTAATACTACGGGTTGGAGATTTTATCCGGCTGATGATTGCGTTGTGGTTTCTTCTTTTCAAGTGGAGCCGCAGATTGTTTCTAGTATTCGAGCAGCTCAAAGGACTGATCCTTCCATCCACGAGTTGAAGTTAAAGGTCAGGGCTGGAGAACTTGAGGATTATTCCGTTTCTTCTGATGGTTGCTTGACGTTTCGTGGCAGGATGGTTGTGCCTAACCTCATTGATTTGAAGGAGGAGATCCTTCGCGAAGCGCACTGCAGCAGACATAGTGTTCATCCTGGTGCACAGAAGATGTATGATGGATCTGTGTCAACAGATCCAGATTGAATTTTGAATTACACAAAACTTGATATTGTGTTTCTAACAATTCTACGAAGTGTGCAGATGATATCCGTGAGAAAATCTGTTAGAGAAGCTTTCTGTTGAAGATGTCTGTTGAAGAAGGTTGATGAAGAAGATTCAATAGTGAAAAGAAGCATTCAGAAGCTGTTGGAATGAAGTTAAAAGAGGAGAAATCTGATAACAGTTGGAACGCTACAAAGTAGTTGATTCGCTTATGTGGACAGCTTTGCTTACGTGGAGACCAGCGTGGACAGATATGCTTACGTGGAACAGCTGTACTTGCTATTAGTTGTGTCGCGTAAATAGAAGCTGGAGAAGATAGATTCAGCAGTAGAAGTATTCATCAATGATGACGTCAGCGTTGCTATTGAAGGAACGAGAATCAGCAACCATGACGTCAGCATTTCTATTGTTAAGAAGATCTGGTATCAGCAATGATGACGTCAGCAGTGATGTCATCACAATCAGCCGTTGGATCAGACGTAGTGCTAAGGAGAAACTGTTAACAGACGAGAAGAACAAAGGCAAAGTGGAGTTGCTTTCAGCAGTAAGCTACAGTATATCCAGTCGCAAGCTACAGTACAACCAGTCGAGAGCTACAATAGTTTGTACATCCAGACGAGAGCTACAGTGTTATTTAACCAGTCGAGGATGTATAGCAAACGATGTCGTTTGGATAAGTTAAAACGGCAGCGTTTGAACCAACCAGTCTTTGGGTAATCCAGAAGCAAGCTACAGCAATCCAGTCGCAAACACTTCAAGACCAACGACTGGTGCACCAGCTGCAAGCACAGACTTTCAAATGGTATCGTTACCACCAGCTGCACAACCAGACGCAAGCACATCATATCACCCGGTTTTATGACCAGCGTCTGGACAACCAGTCGCAAGCACCTCTTCCCAGCTATTGCAATGAAGGTGAACCAGCTGTTGCGCGAAGTGTTGTGACGAAGAAAAGACAACAGCTGAGCGAACAGCTGTTGAACAATTTGTTGGAGCACATTCAGCTGTTGGGATGCAATCAACGCTCAAGATGGAAAGAATCAATGGCTGAAATTGATTCGTGCAAATGCCTTAAATCAAGGGGACAAGATTTGTACTATTCTGGGAAATATTACAATATACAGAGGAGCATTGCACAAATTTGGGAAGACGACGAATTAGCCATAACAAGCGCAGAATGGATTTGAATTAATCTAACGGCCATATTTGGGGGAAGCCATATAAATACAAGAAGCACTGTTGAAGATTTGTGTGATGATTTCGTGAGAATTCAAAAGAACAAAAGGGAAGAAAAACAGAGACGAAGCAGTCGACCGCCATTAGAGAGGAGCGTACAACGAGTGTCGACTGCTGAGTCTAAATCAGCTTTTGCAGAAGCATTTTCACAGTGTGTGAGATTTATTATTTCGAGAGTTGAGCGTTCACTGTAAAATCTCACACACACATATTCACTCGCATTTTTTGAGAGATGTGCGTAATTATTTAGCGAGTGAATCACAAACAAAAGTAAGATCCCGTCCAAGCACGACGACGTTAAACTCTGTGTTTGTAGCCTTTCTCACATAGGCGTAAAACAAGTGAGTGACAGCCGAGGGCTGGTGGAGTCTAGGAGTTCTCGCAGCTGCTGGTTGCGGGATCGGGTCTGTACACGATGTGTAGATCAAATCATCTAGTGGAACCTTCCGAGGAGGAAGAAGGGGAGACGTAGGACATTGATGTCCGAACTTCCATAAACAAATAAGCTGTGTATTGTATTCTGTTATTTACTTCCGCATAAGCATTTTATTTAGCATTGCATAACACTTCAGTTGCACACACAGTAGTTTTAAAATTAGGATTCAGTTCTGGTGTTTTCCGCATGTTTTTATCACATATCATATCTGTTTCCGGTGCTCTGTTTTAATGTTCAAGAACCCGAGGTATTGCACCTCATAACAGCAGCGCAAACAGATTTCTGTTTACAGAAATCTGTTCGACTACTGTGTGCAACTGAAGTGTTAAGCAATGCTAAATAAAATGCTTATGCGGAAGTAAATAACAAAATACAATACAGCTCTTATTTGTTTATGGAAGTTCGGACATCAATGTCCTGCGTCTCCCCTTCTTCCTCCTCGGAAGGTTTCACTAGAAGATTTGATCTACACATCATGTACAGACCCGATCCCGCAACCAGCAGTTGCGAGAACTCCTTGACTCCACCAGCCCTCGGCTGTCACTCACTTGTTTTACGCCAATGTGAGAAAGGCTACAAACAAAGAGTTTAACGTCGTCGTGCTGGGACGGGATCTCATTTTGGTTTGTGATTCACTCGCTAAGCAATTACGCACACCTCTCAAAATATGCGAGTGAATCTGTGTGTGTGAGATTTTACAGTGTATAGCTCAACTCTCAAATGATAATCTCACACACTGGGAAAATGCTCTTCAATAGCTGATTGAGACTCAGCAGTAGACACTCGTTATGCGCTCCTCTCTAATGGCGGTCTACTGCTTCGTCTCCAATTTTCTTCCCTCTGTATTTTGCACTGTGTTAATTAAACTGTCAAAATCCTCACCAAAATCACTTGTTTTCAACAGTGCTTCTTGTATATATATCGCTTCCACCAAATATGGCCGTTAGATTAATTCAAATCCATTCTGCGCTTGTTACGGCTAATTCGTCGTCTTTCCAAATGTGTGCAATGCTCCTCTGTATATTGTACTATTTCTCAGAATAGTACAAATCTTGTCCCCTTGATTTAAGGCATTTCCACGACTCAATTTCAGCCATTGATTCTTTCCATATTGAGCGTTGATTGCATCCCAACAGCTGAATTTGCTCCAACAAATTCTTCAACAGCTGTTCGCTCAGCTGTTGTCTTTTCTTCGTCACAACACTTCGCGCAACAGCTGGTTCACCTTCATTGCAATAGCTGGGAAGAGGTGCTTGCGACTGGTTGTCCAGACGCTGGTCTTAAAACCGGGTGATATGATGTGCTTGCGTCTGGTTGTCCAGCTGGTGGTAACGATACCATTTGAAAGTATGTGCTTGCAGCTGGTGCACCAGTCGTTGGTCTTGAAGTGTTTGCGACTGGATCACTGTAGCTTGCGTCTGGATTACCCAACGACTGGTTGGTTCAAAAGCCGCCGATTTAACTTATCCAAACGACATCGTTTGCTATACATCCTCGACTGGTTAAATAACATTGTAGCTCTCGTCTGGATTTACAAACTACTGTAGCTCTCGACTGGTTGTACTGTAGCTTGCGACTGGATATACTGTAGCTTACTGCTGAAAGCAACTCCACTTCGCCTTTGTTCTTCTCGTCTGTTAACAGTTTCTCCTTAGCACTACGTATGATCCAACGGCTGATTGTGATGACATCACTGCTGACATCATCATTGCTGATACCAGCTCTTCTTAACAATAGAAATGCTGAGGTCATGGTTGCTGATTCTCGTTCCTTCAATAGCACGCTGACGTCATCATTGCTGAATACTTCTACTGCTGAATCTATCTTCTCCAGCTTCTCTTTACGCGACACAACTAACAGCAAGTACAGCTGTTCCACGTAAGCATATCAGTCCACGCTGGGCTCCACGTAAGCAAATCTGTCCACATAAGCGAAGCTCAACTACTTTGTAGCGTTCCAACTGTTATCAGATTTATCCTCTTTTAACTTCATTCCAACAGCTTTTGAATGCTTCTTTTCACTATTGAATCTTCTTCATCAACCTTCTTCAACAGACATCTTAACAGAAAGCTTCTCTAACAGATTTTCTCACTGATATCATCTGCACACTTCGTAGAATTGTTAGAAACACAATAATAAGTTTTGTGTAATTCAAAATTCAATCTGGATCTGTTGACACAGATCCATCAATCTCTCCCTTTTTTTATTTACACAAAACTTTAAATAACAAATGCATGATCTAACAATTCTCTCCCTTTTTTTGGGAATAAAAAAGGGGTCGAAAGCTGGTCTTCCCGAAATTTAAATCAAAGCTCTCCCTACACTGTCACAACAAAAACAACGTGACAGCAGGAATTTTAAATTTTGGAAATCAAAAACAGATTTGTGGGAAGAACCAAATGCAACAATATGCTATGATTTTGAAAGAGACGATTGAAACAAAACTGAAACTGATGCATAAACATATAGCTCAAATTAATAAAGACTAATAGATAAATAAATTCACTCTCCCTGTCTTTTATAACATAAGCTCAAATCATTTTAAAAAATGAAGCACCAGCTGAAATTCCGCATAACAGAAAGTTTGAAAAATTTTCAGAGCACTTTAAATATTGTTTCAAATAAGAACATGTGCTACTGAGTCACTCACATATGAAGAACCAGAAGGAAAATGTGACAGTTAAAGCTCAGATTTTCATATCTCCTATTTCGTCCCATGTGCTTGTCACCGAGCCTCGCTCCAGGTCAACTTATAGCCCAACCGAAATAGGATCTTGGCATCCACACAGAACTCGAAAAACAACTTAACAGCGCTGCTATTGTTCATTAAAAAATTTTAATAGAACAATAGCAGCGCTGTTAAGTTGTTTTTCAGTCCTAACAATGTACCATGCGTTGAAGCCGCACTTCTGGTGGGCTGGCCTAAAGAGTGACGTTGCTGTATTCGTTGCTCGATGTTTGAACTGTTAGATGGTTAAGGCCGAGAGGATGAGACCAGGTGGTCTGTTGCAGAGTTTGGAAGTGCCCCAATGGAATTGGGAGCACATAGCGATGGATTTCGTGACGCATCTGCCTCGTTCCAGTAGAGGGTGCGATGCTATTTGGGTGGTTATAGACCGACTGTCGAAGTCTGCACATTTTATTTCCTATGGAATGACCTTTTCTCTAAAGAAAATGGCGAAGCTGTACGTTGATTTTGTTGTTAGACTGCACGGTGTGCCCGTTTCGATCGTATCCAACCGAGATCCGAGGTTTATTTCCAGGTTTTGGAAGAGTTTGCAAACAACTTTGGGTACCAGATTGGCTATGAGCACAGTGTATCACCCCCAGATAGATGGACAATCTGAGCGCACTATACAGACGTTGGAGGATATGTTACGAGCTGTTGTGTTGGATTTCGGAGGTACCTGGCAAGACCCGTTGTCTTTGGTGGAGTTTTCTTACAATAACAGCTATCAAGTGACGATTGGCATGGCGCCGTTTGAGGCTTTGTATGGCAGAAAGTGCAGATCGCCAGTGTGTTGGGAAGAAGTGGGGGAGAAACAGTTATCTGCCCCAGATTTTGTGCAGCAAATGAAAGATCATGTGGATCTAACAAGTGACGATTGGCATGGCGCCGTTTGAGGCTTTGTATGGCAGAAAGTGCAGATCGCCAGTGTGTTGGGAAGAAGTGGGGGAGAAACAGTTATCTGCCCCAGATTTTGTGCAGCAAATGAAAGATCATGTGGATCTAATTCGACAGCGGATGAAAGCTGACCAGGATCGTCAAGCCAGTTATGCGAATAAGAGACATCGACCTCTTGAGTTTTAGGTTGGTGATAGTGTATTTCTCAAAGTTTCTCTGTTTCTTAGTGTTATGCGCTTTGGACACAAAGGAAAGTTAGCCCCTCGTTACGTCGGACCGTATGAGATTATTGAGAGGATTGGCCCTTTAGCGTATCGGCTGTTGTTGCCTCCGGAATTGTCTTTTCTACATGATGTCTTCCATGTTTCCATGTTGAGGAAGTACGAGCCAGATCCGTCTCATATGATTAGAACCGAAGAAGTTGAGCTAGATCAGTCGTTGAGCTATCAGGAATATCCCTTGCAGATCCTTGGCCGAAAAGAGAAACAATTGAGGAATAAAACCATTCCGTTGGTGATGGTGCAGTGGAGCAAACATGGCAGGGAAGAGGCTACTTGAGAGCTGGAGGAAAAGATGCAGCGCGAGTGGCCGCATCTGTTTGAGTAGCTGTTGAGCTAAATTTCCAGCAATTGTAGCTTTTGGTTGTAATTCTTCCCTATTTGTTGTTAATTGTTTGCTCAGTTATCTTGAAATCTTGGCCTTGTGTTAGGTAGATTTCTGTTTTGGTTTCTGTTGCTGTATTGTGCTTTCAGAATTGTTGTTGTTTGATTTCGAGGACGAAATCCTTTTTAGTGGGGGAGAAATGTGAGACCTGGATATTAGTGGAAGATTAATGTTAGCTTAATCGGTTTTAAGAATTTTGGAAGTTTTCGTAATTTTGGTATTTTTGAGTTAGCAGCTGGTTGGTAGTGAAAACCAGTCGTAGAATGTAATTGTATCGCGGGAGATCGAAATGCCGTCGTTTTGCGTTGAGTAACCAATCGTTGGCAAAGTCTGCCAGCAGATAGTATATTAGGCGTGCGTTGGGTAGGATCTGCCAGCAGCAACGCTTACGTGGATTTCTGCAGAGAGCGCTAAGGAATTTCAAAACGGCGACGTTTTGTGAGGTATCTGCTGGGTGTTATCTGTTAGCAGCAAGCTCCTGTAGCGAGTGCAAAACGCTGTCATTTGGATTAGTGAAGGCGACATCGTTTTGGTTAGTACTAGGGGACCAGTCGTTGCATTTGTGTAGTTCAGTAGATTTGCTGATGTGTGCGAAGCTACGTCGTTTTACTTAGTTGAAACGCTGCGTTTTTTATGTCGCGTAGGGTACCAGCTGCAAGGATATGTTGCATTGTGAGAGAAATCCAGTCGCTGGTTTTGGGCGACCAGCTGTTGACAGATAGGATGACGTAAGCTATGCGACGTCGTTTAGTTAAGTTGCCACGACGCCACTTTGCTAGCTTTGTTGGAGAGATTCAGCAGCTGGTTTGTTTTGCATCTGCTGGTTGTATTTTCAACGAGTGTCGACTGGTTTGTCGGTGGGATCTGTCAGCAGTTGAGAAGTGTATATATATTGGAAGACTTGGTCTTCGATTGGTTTGTTAGATTCCCATACTTAGCGAAATATTCTCTCGATTGTTGCTCTTCGCTTCGAACCCTAGGTTACTGTTCATCGTGAGTTTCTCCGGTGAATTCCTGTCGTTTCCGGCCACCGTTTGGTACGTTCGAGGTAGCGTTGGACTCCTCTCGAGAATCTCTTCCATTCCATACCACTTTTGGAGGCTGTGGTTGGCTAGTTGAGGAACGCGAAGTTGCTGCCGATCGTGCGTTTTGTAGTGCCGGTAGAACTTCGTTCCTTTGTGATGAGATCTTGTTCCTAGCCTTGGTTTAAGCTTCCAGTAAGTTGTTTTGGTAGTATTTGCGTTGGTTGAGCGTGGCTCCCAGCCGTGAGCTTCTGTTAGCATCCCTGAGAATTATGCTTTGTTGTTTAGCAGGTTTTTAACCAGATTTCTCGGGATTCATTTGTGGTAATTGTTGCGCAGTATTGAGGTACGGATTTGAGCTTGATGTAGCTTGGAATTGGCGTTAGATTTAATGTGAGATTGCTGGGATTGTTTCGGTGGATATGAATGCTGTGTTGATAGCTGTTGCATTGTGTTATGCTAGCTGCTTTCAATTGTTTGCATACACGCATTTATTCACTTGCATTTCAGATCCCTTGTATTGTATCTCGGCCGTTTGTTCCTTGTGTATTGTGCTGTTGTTTTCTTACCAGGATGCGAGGGCGAGAGGCGATACCGCACTCTCATCTCCCTGCTGGGATCTGTTAGACACCATGCGCCGAGTGGTTAACTACCACAGTTCATGGGCGAGGCAACGACAGGTTGAGTTGTTTGATGCATCTGGTATTCGGGTGTAGTGTCAAGGCGAGTGGCTCATTACCACACTTTGAACACACCCCGTGGCCACTGATTCGTTGCAGATCTTTTGGAGCTATGTTTGAGTTCCTTGGCTCCCTTGTTGGTTGTAGCATTCAGCTGTTATCCGGTGTCTCATGCATAGCATCTGCATTTTATCTTATTCATTTCCTTTAGTTATTTCAGTTGCTCTCCGTACTGGGGTTTGACCCCATGTCCCTATGGGGCTTGGTTGTTTTCCTTGCTTGTGTTGTTTTCAGGGAACCCAGGTTTTACTGCTGGTCGTGGTTTTAACCCAGCTGGAAGTGCCCAGGAGGTGGTTAGAGTATCCCAGTTGCGTATAGCATATTTATATTTATCAGTACGGTTAGCCAGGGTGATGCCCTGTGCTTCGTTGTTGTATCCAGTGGTTGGAGTCTGATACATGTTTTTGGTTGTTGTTATGCTATACTGTGTATTGTTGGCTGGTAGCCCACGTTTGATTGTTTTTATAAACTGGGATATATTTTGAGTATCGTTGTATTTTAAATTATATTGTTTTAAACCGTCAGGCCAATAGCGAAAATTTTACCCACTTTTTATTAGCTTCCGATTGTTTGTGCGTTGTTTAGCTCTATTGTGAGCACGAGGCCTGACAATTATCTTCTCTACATGATGTCTTTCATGTTTCCATGTTGAGGAAGTACGAGCCAGATCCGTCTCATGTGTTGAGAACTGACGAGGTTGAGCTAGATCAGACGTTGATTTATGTTGAGTATCCCTTGCGAATTTTGGATCGTAAAGAGAAACAGTTGAGGAATAAAACCATTCCCTTGGTGATGGTTCAATGGAGCAAACATGGTAGGGAAGAAGCTACCTGGGAGTTGGAAGAAAAGATGCAACGTGAATGGCCGCATCTGTTTGAGTGATGTTGTATAAGATTCCAGTAGTTGGTTAGTTTTTGGTTGTTCTTTTCCCTAGTTGTTGTTGTTGTTTGTTCAGTTATCTTGAACTCTTGGTTGTGAGTTCAGTTGTTTCCCCAGTTTGATTTCGAGGACGAAATCGTGTTTTAGTAGGGGAGAGATGCGAGACCTGTGTTTTCGCAATCAAGTTTTGGTCGGGTTTGGACCAGCTGTTGGTCGATGTGCTTGGCGTAGACCTCGAATTTTCTTAAGGGTTGGAATCAGCTGTTGAGTGATCGCGTCAGCTGTTGGTATTTCAGTCGTTGCGTTTTGGTAGGAAGCAGCAGCAGTGCTTCGTTAGATTTCAGTCGTTGGTGTATTAGGGCGTATCCAGCTGTTGCGAGAGACCAGCTGTTGCGATCAGCTGTTGGTATGTTAGTTGCGATGATCAGCAGAGAGCGCTAAGGGACTTTGAAGCGACGACGTTTTGTGTTCAGGAACCAGCTGTGGGTTTCGCTAGCGTGTATCGAAACTACGTCGTTTAGATTAGTTAACACGACAGCGTTTTGAGTGGAACGCTTTGTACCAGCTGTTGGTTATGATAGACATCAGCTGTTGAGAGATCTAATGCGTTGCGACTGCTGGTTTGTGGAGCAGCTGTTGGTAGCGAGGTGACGTGTTCCTCTGCGACGTCGTTTGGTTAAGTTGGTGCGACGCCGTTTAGTCTTAGCTTGGTTTGAAAGATTGAACTGCTTGTTGTTATATTAGCGATAGGCAAAAGCTGATGCGTGATTTCAGCTGCTGGTTGGGAATATTAGTTGTGACGACTGTTTTTGTCGGTGGATCTGTTCCTGTTTCTATCTGCTGATTGAGTAGTGTATTTAAGAGAAGACTTGGTCTTCGATTGTTGAACAGATCCCATACTTAGAAATATTTCCTTCGTTTCCAAATCTTGTCGCGAACCCTAGTTACTGTTCACAGTAACCTTATCCGTCCTAATTTCCGGTGACAGACAACTCCGACGAGAGTGAGAGTGGTAGCGTTGGACTCCTCTCGCTAAGGCGCTTCGTTCTATACCTCTTTAGAAGGCTATGGAAGAGCTGGAAGAGGATCGCAGGATCGCTAAGACATCTTCCTTGTGTAGTTTGCTAGAATAAGCGTTCCCTGCCGTGCCAGTAGTTTCGTTGGGGTGACAGATCTGTGTTGCTCGGACTTGATTGCAGCAGCTGTGTGTGGTAATTATAGCTCAGAAGTTAAGGTGCTGATGTTGAGCTTGTATTACGGTTGGAATTGTCATGGATGTTATGTTGTTTGCTGTGTGTGCGGCTTGTTGTTTATATGCTGTTTAACTGTTGCATTGCATACGCACTAGCATTTTCATTTCAGCTGTTGTAGCCGTCTTGTTGTTACTGCTGTTCTGATCTTACCAGGATGCGAGGGCGAGCGACAATACCGCACTCTCATCTCCCTGCTGGTCTGTTAGCCCTCATGCGCCGAGTGGTTAACTACCACAGTTCATGGGTTGGGAAACAGCAGGTTGAGTTGTTGTTGCATCTGGTATTCGGGTGTGGTGTAAAGATGAGCGGGTAATTCCCGTGTGCTTGTACACACACCAGTGGCCACCATTCTTCGTAGAATCTGTTGTCAGATGTTGAATTCTTGGCTCCTTTTCTCGATTGTAGCCTTCGGCTGTTGCATTGTCCCTCATGCATAGCATTAGCATTATATCTTTTGCTATTCATTGCTGTTTTATAGTTGCTCTCCGTACTGGGATTTAAACCCGAGGTCCCTCTGGGGCTGTTGTGTTTGTTTGCCTGTCTGTTGTTCAGGTTTTCCAGGATTTGCAGTTGGTCGAGGTTATGATCCAGCTGGTGGTGCCCCAGGAGGTGGTTAGAGTGTCCCAGTTATATATATAGTATTTGATGCACTGGTATCACTTTGTGTGATGCTTAGTCATATATAGTTGGTAGACCATCTGTACTTGTGTTGTATTCAGCCGTTGGGCATTTGTTGTACTTGAATATTTGTGCTGTTGTGGATTTATAAACTGGGATTATTTTGAGTATCTTTTATTTTAAATTATTTTATCTTTCAGTCAGGCCAAAAGCAAAAATTTTAACCACTTTTTAGTTGCTTCCGCTGGTGTTGCGTTGTTTACTCTGATGTGAACACGAGGCCGGACATTTTTGGTCTGCGGAACCGGAGGTCGCGTGCTAGGCCTCAGGGTGCTCAGGGTTGTCGTCCCACTGTTCAGGGAGCACAGTCTTCCAGTCTTCGCAGTCAGCTCATCAACCCCCGCAGCTGCAGTTGGCTCAGCAGTCTGGCCGTCAGAGGTTCCGACCTCGTGGCCATCAGTTTAAGAAGAATTCTGGCTCTGGTTCTTCTGGTTCTGGCAGCTCTAGTAGCAGTGGTTCTAGGGCAGAGTTTTGTGGCTTCTGTGGAGGTAAGCATCTGTCGACTCAGTGCGTTGGTGTGCAGGGCTCTTGTAATATCTGTGGTCAGTATGGACATTTCACGAGGGTGTGTCCGTCGGTTGGATCGCAGCAAGCCGCAGCCCCACCTCAGGGTCGAGGAGGATCGTCTAGGGGTTGTTCCCCTCAGTTTCCGCAACCCAGAGTTGGAGAGACGCAGTTTAGGCCGTTCCAGTTGCCTGGTCCGTCGCGTTTCGGACAGTCGTCTCAGCAGCATTTCTCTGGACCCCAACATGCTCAAGCGAATGCCATTACAAGGGAGAAAGCGGAGGGCGCGCCGAGCGGAGTGATTGCAGGTAACTGTTCTGTCATTGATTTTTCTGCACGAGTGTTGTTTGACACTGGCGCATCGCATTCGTTTATTGCTGATTCTTTTGTGATCGAGCATTGTCTGCATACCTTTCCTTTGCGCGATGTTGTGTCTGTTTCTACTCCTGGCGGTGCGAGCTTGTACTCCCAAGAGGTTTTGCTGAATGGCGTTCTGAGGTTTGGTGAGCATGTGTTGTTGGCGAATTTGATTCGTTTGATGTTGTGGGATTTTGACTGCATTGTGGGAATGGACGTGTTGTCCAGCTATAGGGCCTCCGTGGATTGTTTCCATGGGATCGTGCGTTTAGGACTCAGTCAGGTGAGAAATGGAATTTCTACGGTGCTGATTCCCAATCGAAGATTCCGCTAGTCTCTGCGATGGAAATGTTCAGCTTATTGTCGGTGGAGAACGTGGGTTTTATGATTTACGCGTTGGATGCATCTTCTTCTTCGCAAGTACAGCTCAGCGATGTTCCAGTGGTGCGTCATTTTCCTGATGTGTTTCCGGAGGATATTCCTGGTTTTCCTCCGAAGAGGGAGATTGAATTTAGCATTGAGTTGGTGCCTGGCACAGCTCCGATTTCGCGTGCACCATATCGTTTAGCGCCTGCCGATTTGAGAGAGCTCAAGGTGCAACTGGATGATTTGCTGGAGAAAGGTTTTATCAGACCTAGTATGTCGCCGTGGGGAGCGCCTATCTTGTTTGTCAAGAAGAAGGATGGCACAATGAGAATGTGCAATGACTTCCGTCAGCTGAACAAAGTTACTGTTAAGAATATGTACCCGTTGCCGAGGATCGACGACTTGTTTGACCAGTTTCAAGGTTCTGCTGTATATTCGAAGATCGATCTACGTTCAGGGTATCATCAGTTGAGAGTTAGAGATCAGAATATGTACCCGTTGCCGAGGATCGACGACTTGTTTGACCAGTTTCAAGGTTCTGCTGTATATTCGAAGATCGATCTACGTTCAGGGTATCATCAGTTGAGAGTTAGAGATCAAGATGTCGCGAAAACCGCTTTTCGTTCTAGGTACGGGCATTTTGAGTTTCTGGTAATGCCTTTCGGATTGACCAATGCTCCTGCAGTCTTCATGGATTTTATGAACCGAGTCTTCCGAGAGTTTATAGATCAGTTTGTGATCGTGTTCATCGACGACATCTTGGTGTATTCGAAGACTCCTTTGGAGCATAAGGAGCATTTGAGAGTTGTTCTTCAGACGTTGAGAGACTCGCAGCTGTATGCCAAGTTCTCTAAATGTGAGTTCTGGTTGGATCGCGTCGTGTTTTTGGGTCATGTGATTTCAGCAGATGGAATTTCTGTGGATCCCAGTAAGGTTGTGTTGGGAAGCCGCGGTGGATCTGGATCACGCCTCCCGGCGAGGTAGCGGAAGAACAAAAACAATACCGGGAGACGATCAATACAATTCATATAAACACAACCATAGGGTGTTTAGATTGCTACCTTGCTGGCAACTCGTGCCTGGCTCCGACCGGTTTCGTAAAGAAAACGGCACTTCACGGTAGGCGGCGGTAGATATCGTCAATCAGGTCCACGACCGGAGACGGGATTCCTTCGTCAGCCTGCACTAGAAGGCCTGATGAGATCGGCGCGGACGGATTCTCCTCGTCAAATTTAGCCGGAACAATTTCCGGCGAAGAGGCGGCGGCGACAAGCGGCGCACGGCGGCGGCGGTGTGAGGCTTTGAGGAGAAAGGGGCGGCGGCTCTTAAGCTCTAGGGTTAGGTTATGATTAAGTCTAGTATTAAGTTATGAAGTCTAATCTATATTAAATAGATCTTAGTGTTGGACTTGGACCGGCCCAACGGGCCCGGGTCCAACGGAGGAACATTCGGTTCATCCCCATCACCGTGACTTCATCGTAACTCCGATCACCGATTAGATCGGACCGATTGACTCAGTTTCCGAAACTGAATACTATGATCTGTAAAATCATTTTTCAGAACCCAAGTGCAAAATGACCGTTTTGCCCCTCAACAGCGGGAAATCCCGATTTGACCCCTGTTGACTTTTAGGAAGACGCACTCCCTCCTCTTCTCATGCTCAACACATTGAGCTGAGTATCCATGCGGGAATCTCGAATCCAGTACTTGTGTGACCCTCAATGGTTCAGGGATACAGCTAGCCGTGAGCCCACAACCATTGTGGCTCCGGAATCACAATTCCGGACTTGCCCAACGGATCATGGTAAGAGCGTCTAGCAACATCGCCCCATGATCCCCTAGGTATCACTGATAGTGCCTGCAAGAACCAGTTGGTCGTGGATAGCGTACGGTACGGTCCTTTCAATCCTTATATCCCGATCAGATCAACGACCATTGGTAAATCGAGAGTCGCTATAGATCCGATAGCTATGCGTACATCTTGGAGATCGAATAGTGACATCGCGAGTGTACCTAGGTAAACACATTTACCTAAAACACTTCTAGTACTCTGGCTAGAGATTTATACACTATTATCCCCTCAGATAGCATAGGATATCCACGCATGTCTGCGAGCGGTGAATCCTCGACAACGATGCACCGACTCCTACATGCATCGGGGTCTCACCCAATCCCGCCGCCTGATGACCTCAAGTGAGTCGGCAAACGAGTCAAAGTGAGACGCCTATCATTTAGAGTCTCAATGACGTTTCGAGTCGTGAGGACTAATCAGTACAACCAAGACCTCGGACTTATCCACTCGACAAATGGTAACCACTTGGAAAGTCCGAACGAGGGTAGTTCGATAGATCACCAGGTCACTACCTATCTGCATGCTCAGAACATCACAATGTTCCCTACCAATGAAACATG
>KQ997142.1:17020-35762 GCA_001598015.1 Dorcoceras hygrometricum | reverse complement strand
GGATCTCGTATCCATCTCCCCTCCCACTGTCTGCTTCACGTAAGCAGGACATCCCCAAATCCTCATGTATGAGTACTTGGGTGGTTTGCCATATCTCATACAGCGCTTAAGTATTCACCACCTCGATCAGATCGAAGTGCTTTAATACTTTTGCCTAATTGATTTTCTACTTCAGCCTTGAATTCTTTGAACCTTTCAAAAGATTCAGACTTTTACTTCATCAAGTACAAGTACCCATACCTAGAGTAATCGTCGGTAAAGGTGATGAAGTATGTGTGACCATATTTAGTACCAATACTAAACGGGCCGCACACATCAGTATGGATCAAATCCAATAGGCCTTGAGCACGCTCACCCTTGCCCTTGAAGGGTTGCTTAGTCATCTTTCCCTGAACCTTTCAAAAGATTCAGACTTTTACTTCATCAAGTACAAGTACCCATACCTAGAGTAATCGTCGGTAAAGGTGATGAAGTATGTGTGACCATATTTAGTACCAATACTAAACGGGCCGCACACATCAGTATGGATCAAATCCAATAGGCCTTGAGCACGCTCACCCTTGCCCTTGAAGGGTTGCTTAGTCATCTTTCCCTTAAGACAAGATTCACAAGTCGATAGGGAGTTGATGTCTGACCGATCAAACATGTCACTCCTAACTAACTTGTTCATCCTACTTAGAGAAATATGAACTAGCCTAGCGTGCCAAAGTTGTGCTGAGTTCAAGTTATCTTGTTTCCGTTTAATCGTTGTTGTATGTGCTTCGACATCGCGAGTTGGAACGTCTTTTAATTTTAAGGTGTACAAATCGTTTTCGCGTTCCCCAATTCCGATTAAATATTCATTCTTGTAAATATTGCAAATCGAATTAGAAAACATACAAGAATATCCATCTCTATCAAGCATAGAAACAGAAATAATGTTCTTTATTAATTCGGGAACAAATAAAACGTTTCTCAATAACAACTTAAAATCAGAAGATAGAAATAAGTAAACATCTCCTATAGCTATAGCAGCAACCCTTGCTCCATTTCCAAGCCTCAAGTGGGTCTCACCCTCTCTAAGTCGTCGGCTTCTTGTCATCACCTGCAAATCATTGCAGATATGAGATCCACATCTGGTATCAAGTACCCAAGAAGTCGAATTAAGAGACATATTTATTTCAATATAGAACATACCTTACGCAGTTCGCAACTGCTCGAGGTACTCCTTGCAGTTCCTCCTCCAATGCCCAGCCTTGTGGCAGTGGTGGAAAACATCCTCAGACTTGTTTGGCTTGGAAGCCTTTGCCTTTGGCTTCTTGGCGGACTTTTCCTCCTTCGCAGGAGCAGAACGCTTCTTGCTCTTGCGTCTGGGCCCCTTCTTCGCAGAGGAAGAAGAGCCCAGAAGGAGGACGGGTTTGTCCTTCTTTATGGTCCCTTCAAACACTACAAGCATGTTAACCACCTCTTCGAGGGTGGCTTCCAGCTTGTTCATGTTGAAGTTGACCACAAAGGGGTCAAATGTAGTGGGTAGTGAGAGGAGAAGTACATCCACCGACAGCTCGTGTGGAAGTGCGATATCAAGGCCCGACAGCTTTTCAACGAGCCCAATCATACGAACCCCATGCTCGTGGACCGAAGTCCCATCGCGCATGCGGCTTGTCATAAGCTCCTTGACGGCCGTGAATCTCTCATGTCGAGAGTTCTCCCCGTACAGTTCCTTGAGATGAAAAAGTATGGCAGAAGCATACTTTGTCTTCTCAAAGCGCCGTTGCATTTCGTTGGACATCGATGCCATCACATAGCATCAAGCTTTAACCTCGTCGTCCCGCCATTGGTTAAGCGTAATCAGCTCCTCAGGGCTGATATTGGCAGGGGTCTCCTCCGGAGGGAACTTCTCTACCGTATAGAGGAGCTTCTCCGAAGCCAATACAAGATTGAGGTTGCGGAGCCAGTCTTGGTAGTTCAGACCGGTGAACCTGTTGCTATCCAGTATAGCAGCGAGCGGGTTTTTCATCGAAACCATTTTATATGCAGTAATACTGAAAAGAAAAACAGACATGCATCACTAACTATATATAAAATAAACGCTAAGACATAAAACATGGTCGTTAAGTTTTATGAATTACCCTCCCATTATTTTAACGATTTCACCACCCTCTAATGAAATCGAGAAAACAGGTTTCTTTAGTGGGTACACGGAGCCCAATCAAGCGATCATGGACCCGAATAATATCAGCCATCCATGACCCCCAAAAGGTAGTTTCCGATTGCAACCGGTGCAAACTCCATGTATTCACCTCACGTCCAGTAAGGGCCCAATAATATGACGCCGTTTACTATCACGTGTCAAGATTACCCATCAATGTTGAGTCGTGAAGGACGGTCCCCTTAACGTCCCCAATAATATGAGCCAACGTTAAAGGGATTTCCCACCGACTCACAACAGTTGTCAATGGCGTGGACAGCTTTCCGGCATAAATGACCCCCTCAATAATATGAGTCGGGCCATGTATACGGATCATCGACGTACACCCATTGTTGATGGAAGGTAGGGAAATTTAAACAATTTTAAATACCCTTTAGTTTATCGAATAAACATTTGTCTTGATATTAGTTTTAAATCATATTTAAAACGAGGGATTTTATTTTTTTGAAAATTTGGTCTCATGCATTCATTTTAAATCAAATTTAAAACATGCAGCATGCGGATTCAACTAAACATATATCAAAATATATAAAGATATTGGGATGATCGATCGCGAGAACTATGCGGTCCGTGGTTGCCAGTCACGGACCTGGGTCCAATCCTAAGGGTGATGCAATATGCAATGCAATCCTATTACAATGCTTTCCGGTTTTACAGATCTTCGGTCTTCAATATCTTGATCGTCATCTCCACCGTCTTCGGATGCCTCCCACTAAATCTAGTAATTTACATTGAAATATACCATCACATACAAGGGATACATTTATCAAGGGGTGGGAACGGGCCACAAACAGGCCCACTTTAAATGATAATCAAAATATTAATACAAAGCGAATCACAAAAACCTATCGCATACACCTAACAAATTGGGCACGACTCTCGATCACCCCAATCATGCAGATAATCTAATTAACATGCATAAATTAAATAATCCTATTATTTATCGCAAAATCATATTTTAATCATAAAATCGCATTTTATAATAAAATCGCATTTTGTCAATAAAATCGAATTTTAATCAACAAAATCATATTTCATTATAAAATCATATTTTATAATTAAAATCATATTTTACTAATTTTAATTGTATCATATTGGGCTTAAAACAATTTTAGGCCCAAAAATCTTAAAATTTCAAAATCTATCAAAACGGGCCCGATATCGAATACCGGCCCGAAAACTTCACGGGCTGCCCGGGACAGGGCCGAACAAAACCCTAGAATAAATCAGCCATCACGACATCGCCGGAGCGGCGGCCGCCACCACGAAAAATATCACGGCGGCAGCCGCGCAACGCCACGCCAATCGCGACGCGCGGCCGCGCGCAACGTCGCGCGGCCATCGCGCTTCCAGCGGCGCAGCATCGAGCAGACAATGCCCACGACTCGCAGCAGCGGCCAGCCAACGTCCAGCCTCCATCGTCGCAAGAGCGCGGTAAGCGGCACACCACCGCTCAACACTCGCGCAATCAGCGATGCCCCTACGGCCGGCCAGCGTGTGGCCAACGGGCGTAGCATCGTGGGAGAAGCGTCGACCAGCCATGGCGCAATACCGCGCAACATTTGCGCAAAGGAGTAGCAGCGTCGGCCGGCTATTGAGCGTTAATCGCGCACGGCCGCTTGCGCGCAAGAGCACGCGGAGGGGCGCCGCCATGCGCGGCGGCGCCGTGGCATTTTCTTCAAAATTTTGTTTGATCTCGATCTGAAATTTGAGGGGTTAGATACAATAAGGCAGTATCGTATTGATCAGATCCGAAAACCTTGGCTCTGATACCACTGTTGGGAAGCCGTGGTGGATCCGGATCACGCCTCCCGGCGAGGCAGCGTAAGAACAAAAACAATACCGGGAGACGATCAATACAATCCATATAAACACAACCATAGGGTGTTTAGATTGCTACCTTGCTGGCAAATCGTGGCTGGCTCCGACCGGTTTCGTAAAGAAAACGGCACTTCACGGTAGGCGGCGGTAGATATCATCAATCAGGTCCACGACCGGAGACGGGATTCCTTCGTCAGCCTGCACTAGAAGGCCTTACGAGATCGGCGTGGACGGATTCTCCTCGTCAAATTTGGTCGGAACAATTTCCGGCGAAGAGGCGGCGGCGGAGGCGGCGACAAGCGGCGCACGGCGGCGGCGGCGTGAGGCTTTGAGGAGAAAGGGGCGGCGGCTCTTAAGCTCTAGGGTTAGGTTATGATTAAGTCTAGTATTAAGTTATGAAGTCTAATCTATATTAAATAGATCTTAGTGTTGGACTTGGACCGGCCCAACGGGCCCGGGTCCAACGGAGGAACATTCGGTTCATCCCCATCACCGTGACTTCATCGTAACTCCGATCGCCGATCAGATCGGACCGATCGACTCAGTTTCCGAAACTGAATACTATGATCTGAAAAACCATTTTTCAGAACCCCAGTGCAAAATGACCGTTTTGCCCCTCAACAGCGGGAAATCCCGATTTGACCCCTGTTGACTTTTAGGAAGTCGCACTCTCCAAATTCCTCTTCTCATGCTCAACACATTGACCTGAGTATCCGTGTGAGAATCTCGAATCCAGTACTTGTGTGACCCTCAATGGTTCAGGGATACAGCTAGCCGTGGGCCCACAACCATTGTGGCTCCGGAATCACAATTCCGGACTTGCCCAACGGATCATGGTAAGAGCGTCTAGAAACATCGCCCCATGATCCCCTAGGTATCACTGATAGTGCCTACAAGAACCAGTTGGTCGTGGTTAGCGTACGGTACGGTCCTTTCAATCCATATATCCCGATCAGATCAACGACCATTGGTAAATCGAGAGTCGCTATAGATCCGATAGCTATGCGTACATCTTGGAGATCGAATAGTGACATCGCGAGTGTAACTAGGTAAACACATTTATCTAAAACACTTCTAGTACTCTGGCCAGAGATTTATACACTATTATCCCCTCAGATAGCATAGGATATCCACGCATGTCTGCGAGCGGTGAATCCTCGACAACGATACACCGACTCCTACATGCATCCGGGTCTCACCCAATCCCGCCGCCTGATGACCCCAAGTGAGTCGGAAAACGAGTCAAAGTGAGACGCCTATCATTTAGAGTCTCAATGACGTTTCGAGTCGTGAGGACTAATCAGTACAACCAAGACCTCGGACTTATCCACTCGACAAATGGTAACCACTTGGAAAGTCCGAACGAGGGTAGTTCGATAGATCACCAGGTCACTATCTATCTGCATGCTCAGAACATCACAATGTTCCCTACCAATGAAACATGGTACTTCGCATCACAGATACTAGTCTCGAACTCGGGCGGCCTTATCCTCATTTTGACGGCCCAATCGACTAGGAACATGTTCAGAATACACAGGACTATTAGATGTATTTCATGATAGCCGTCATACCCACTATCACATCTAACATACACTTAAGTGCATTCTAGGTCTTTACTCAACGCAATTGTAAATCATCATACACACAATGAAAGTAAAGAATGCCATATAAATAAATGCGAATATCATATATAAAGATTGTCATATACAAGAGTCTATGAACCCACACGCCACAGGTTGGCTAGTTGGGCATCTACTCTAACAGGTTGATGCTGTTTTGAACTGGGAGCGACCTAGGCATGTGTCTGAGGTTCGTAGTTTCTTGGGTCTGGCTGGCTATTACCGTTTTTTAATAGAGCTTTTCTCTAGTATAGCTAGGCCGATGACTCAGTTGACTCAGAAAGACAAGCGGTTCATTTGGACTGAGCAATGCGAGAATGCTTTTCAATTGCTCAAGGAGAAGTTGACTATTGCGCCTGTGTTTATTACCGTTTTTAATAGAGCTTTTCTCTAGTATAGCTAGGCCGATGACTCAGTTGACTCAGAAAGACAAGCGGTTCATTTGGACTGAGCAATGCGAGAATGCTTTTCAATTGCTCAAGGAGAAGTTGACTATTGCGCCTGTGTTGGCTTTGCCGTCTGGTTCAGGTGGCTTAGTTGTGTGTTCTGATGCTTCGCTCAATGGATTGGGCTGTGTGTTGATGCAGCATGGACGGGTCATTGCGTATGCCTCACGGCATTTGAAACCGCACGAAACTCGTTATCCAGTTCATGATTTGGAGCTAGCAGCTGTGGTCTTTGCGTTGAAGATTTGGCGCCACTATCTGTATGGCGAGCAGTTTGTGGTGTATTCGGACCACAAGAGTTTGCAGTATTTGTTTTCGCAGCCTGACTTGAATATGAGACAGCGTAGATGGATGGAGCTGCTGAAAGATTTCGATTGTGAGATCAAGTACTAGCCTGGGAAAGTTAAAGTAGTGGCTGATGCATTGAGCAGGAAGGCTCAAGGAGATATGCTTGCGTCGTTGTATGTTTCTAAAGATTGTGAGCATCTTAGCACTACGGGTTGGAGGTTTTACCCGGCTGAGGAGTATGTAGTGGTTTCTTCTTTCCAAGTTGAGCCACAGATCATTTCGAGCATTAGAGCCGCTCAAAGGACAGATTCTTCCATCCATGAGTTGAAGTTGAAGGTTAGGGCGGGACAGCTTGAGGACTATTCTGTTTCGTCCGATGGATGTTTGCGTTTCTGTGGTAGGTTGGTTGTGCCCAAATTGATAGATCTTCGGGAGGAGATTCTTAGAGAAGCGCACTGCAGTAGACATAGTGTTCATCCTGGTGCACGGAATATGTACCATGCGTTGAAGCCGCACTTCTGGTGGGCTAGTTTGAAGATCAACGTGGCTGGTTTTGTTGCTCGTTGCTTGAACTGTCAGCAGGTTAAGGCTAAAAGGATGAGACCTGGTGGTCTGTTGCAGAGTTTGGAAGTGCCCCAATGGAATTGGGAGCACATAGCGATGGATTTTGTGACGCATTTGCCTCATTACAGCAGAGGTTGTGATGCGATTTGGGTTGTTATCGACATATTGTCGAAGTCTGCACATTTCATTCCCTATGGAATGACGTTTTCTTTGAAGAAAATGGCGAAACTGTACGTGGATTTTGTGGTAAGATTGCATGGTGTGCCTGTTTCGATCTTTTCAGACAGAGATCCAAGGTTTACTTCCAGGTTTTGGAAGAATTTGCAAGCAGCTTTAGGTACCAGATTGGTTATGAGTACAACGTATCACCCCCAGACAGATGGCCAATCTGAGAGAACTATCCAGACGTTAGAGGATATGTTAAGAGCTGTTGTGATGGATTTTGGTGGTAGCTGGCAAGACGCGTTGTCTTTGGTTGAGTTTTCCTATAATAACAGCTACCAAGTGACGATTGGTATGGCGCCGTTTGAGTCTTTGTATGGTAGAAAGTGCAGATCGCCAGTATGTTGGGAAGAAGTGGGGGAGAAGCAGCTGCCTTCCCCAGAGTTTGTGCAGCAAATGAAAGATCACGTAGATCTGATTCGACAGCGGATGAAAGCTGTCCAGGAACTCCAAGCCAGTTATGCAAATAAGAGGCATCGACCTCTAGAGTTTCAGGATGGTGATCTCGTTTTCCTTAAAGTTTCTCCATTTCGCAGTGTTATGATCTTTGGACACAAGGGAAAGTTAGCCCCTCGTTACGTTGGACCCTATGAAATTGTTGAGAGGATTGGCCCTTTGGCGTATCGGCTGTTGTTGCCACCAGAATTATCTTCTCTACATGATGTCTTTCATGTTTCCATGTTGAGGAATTACGAGCCAGATCCGTCTCATGTGTTGAGAACTGACGAGGTTGAGCTAGATCAGACGTTGATTTATGTTGAGTATCCCTTGCGAATTTTGGATCGTAAAGAGAAACAGTTGAGGAATAAAACCATTCCCTTGGTGATGGTTCAATGGAGCAAACGATGGTAGTCCATGTTGAGGAATTACGAGCCAGATCCGTCTCATGTGTTGAGAACTGACGAGGTTGAGCTAGATCAGACGTTGATTTATGTTGAGTATCCCTTGCGAATTTTGGATCGTAAAGAGAAACAGTTGAGGAATAAAACCATTCCCTTGGTGATGGTTCAATGGAGCAAACATGGTAGGGAAGAAGCTACCTGGGAGTTGGAAGAAAAGATGCAACGTGAATGGCCGCATCTGTTTGAGTGATGTTGTATCGGATTCCAGTAGTTGGTTAGTTTTTGGTTGTTCTTTTCCCTAGTTGTTGTTGTTTGTTCAGTTATCTTGAACTCTTGGTTGTGAGTTTAGTTGTTGCCCGAGTTTGATTTCGAGGACGAAATCGTGTTTTAGTGGGGGAGAGATGTGAGACCTGTATTTTTGCAATCAAGTGTTGGTCGGGTTTGGACCAGCTGTTGGTCGATGTTCTTGGCGTAGACCTCGAATTTGCTTAAGGGTTGGAATCAGCTGTTGAGTGATCGCGTCAGCTGTTGGTATTTCAGTCGTTGCGTTTTGGTAGGAAGCAGTAGCAGTGCTTCGTTAGATTTCAGTCGTTGGTGTATTAGAGCGTATCCAGCTGTTGCGAGAGACCAGCTGTTGTGAGTGATCAGCTGTTGGTATGTTAGTTGCGATGATCAGCAGAGAGCGCTAAGGGACTTTGAAGCGACGACGTTTTGTGTTCAGGAACCAGCTGTTGGTTTCGCTAGCGTGTTTATTAGCGTGTATCGAAACTACGTCGTTTAGATTAGTTAACATGACAGCGTTTTGAGTGGAACGATTTGTACCAGCTGTTGGTTATGATAGACATCAGCTGTTGAGAGATCTCATGCGTTGCGACTGCTGGTTTGTGGAGCAGCTGTTGGTAGCGACGTGACGTGTTCCTCTGCGACGTCGTTTGGTTAAGTTGGTGCGACGCTGTTTAGTCTTAGCTTGGTTTGAAAGATTCAACAGCTGGTTGTTATATTAGCGATAGGCAAAAGCTGATGCGTGATTTCAGCTGCTGGTTGGGAATATTAGTTGTGACGACTGTTTTTGTCGGTGGATCTGTTCATGTTTCTATCTGCTGATTGAGTAGTGTATTTAAGAGAAGACTTGGTCTTCGATTGTTGAACAGATCCCATACTTAGAAATATTTCCTTCATTTCCAAATATTGTCGCGAACCCTAGTTACTGTTCAAAGTAACCTTATTTGTCCTAATTTCCGGTGGCAGACAACTCCTACGAGAGTGAGAGTGGTAGCGTTGGACTCCTCTCGCTAAGGCGCTTCGTTCTATACCTCTTTAGAAGGCTTTGGAAGGGCTGGAAGAGGATCGCAGGATCGCTAATACATCTTCCTTGTGTAGTTTGCTAGAATAAGCGTTCCCTGCCGTGCCAGTAGTTTCGTTGGGGTGACAGATCTGTGTTGCTCGGATTTGATTGTAGCAGCTGTGTGTGGTAATATAGCTCAGAAGTTAAGGTACGGATGTTGAGCTTGTATTACAGTTGGAATTGGCATGGATGTTATGTTGTTTGTTGTGTGTGCGTTGCTTGTTGTTTATATGCTGTTTAACTGTTGCATTGCATACGCACTAGCATTTCCATTTCAGCTGTTGTAGCCGTCTTGTTGTTACTGCTGTTCTGATCTTACCAGGATGCGAGGGCGAGCGGCAATACCACACTCTCATCGACCTGCTGGTCTGTTAGTCCTCATGCGCCGAGTGGTTAACTACCACAGTTCGTGGGTTGGGCAACAGCAGGTTGAGTTGTTGTTGCATCTGGTATTCGGGTGTGGTTTAAAGATGAGAGGGTAATTCCCGTGTGCTTGTACACACACTAGTGGCCACCATTCTTCGCAGAATCTGTTGTTAGCTGTTGAATTATTTGGCTCCTTTTCTCGGTTGTAGCCTTCAACTGTTGCATTGTCCCTCATGCATAGCATTAGCATTATATCTTTTTCTATTCATTGCTGTTTTATAGTTACTCTCCGTACAGGGGTTTAACCCCGAGGTCCCTCTGGGGCTGTTGTGTTTGTTTGCCTGTCTGTTGTTCAGGTTTTCCAGAATTTGCAGCTGGTCGAGGTTATGATCCAGCTGGTGGTGCCCCAAGAGGTGGTTAGAGTGTCCCAGTTATATATATAGTATTTGTATGCACTGGTATCACTTCGTGTGATGCTTAGTCTTATATAGGTTGTAGACCATCTGTACTTGCGTTGTATTCAACCGTTGGGCATTTGTTGTACTTGAATATTTGTGCTGTTGTGGATTTATAAACTGGGATTATTTTGAGTATCTTGTATTTTAAATTATGTTATCTTTTAGTCAGGCCAAAAGCAAAAATTTTAACCACTTTTTAGTTGCTTCCGCTGGTGTTGCGTGGTTTACTCTGATGTGAGCACGAGGCCTGACACTATGTAAACTCTTCCAGAAAGCTGACGTAAACTTCGGATCTCTATCAGATACAATCGAAACTGGAACGCCATGCAGCCTCACTATCTCCTTCACATACAGCTCTGTGTATCTGCTCACATCATAGGTTGTTTTAACTGGTAAGAAGTGAGCTGACTTAGTGAGTCTGTCTACTATAACCCAAATAGAATTGTATCCTTGAACAGTTCTGGGTAATCCAACTACGAAGTCCATAGCAATGCTCTCCCATTTCCAAGAAGTGAGCTGACTTAGTGAGTCTGTCTACTATAACCCAAATAGAATTGTATCCTTGAACAGTTCTGGGTAATCCAACTACGAAGTCCATAGCAATGCTCTCCCATTTCCATTCTGGAATAGGCAGGGGCTTCAACATTCCCGCTGGTCTTTGGTGTTCAGCTTTCACTAATTGACACGTCAAACATTCAGAGACAAATGTGGAAATATCTCGTTTCATTCCTGGCCACCAATATAACTTCTGGAGATCCTTATACATCTTGGTGATCCCCGGATGCACTGAATATGGGGCTGTATGGGCTTCAGCCATCAGATCTGATCTCAGGGTGTCTACTTGGGGCACCCACATCCGGTCAGAAAATCTCACAACTCATCCTTTTGAGGTATAGAGATTGCTACCTCTCTCTCTATCTTGCTTAACCAACTTCTGAAGATGCTCATCTTTTAGCTGTCCTTCTCGGATCTGGTCTAATAGATTTGATCGAATGGTGAGATCTGCTAAGATCACAGTACTACCACTGGGTACCAACTCTAATCCGAACTTCTCAAAATCATAAGCCAATGGTCTCTGGACAGTGAGCTGGGCTAATCCAAAAGATTTCTTGCTTAAAGCATCAGCCACGACATTGGCCTTTCCTGGGTGATAGCTGATTGTACAATCATAATCTTCACCATGTCTAACCATCTCCCCTGCCTCATATTGAGTTCCTTTTGGGTGAAAAAGTACTTGAGGCTCTTATGATCTGTGAATATTTCACACTTCTCCCCATAAAGGTAGTGTCTCCAAATCTTCAAGGCAAAAACTACAGCTGCCAGCTCTAATTCATGTGTGGGATAATTTTTCTCATGATCCTTAAGTTGTCTGGAAGCATAGGAAATTACTCTACGGTCCTGCATCAATACAACACCTAAGCCCAACTTGGACGCATCTGTATACATGACAAACTTTCCTTGATCCGATGGCATGTTTAGCACAGGAGCTTATATCAAAGCTTGATCTGGGGTCCAATCATATTTAACCTGCTTTCTTGTTAGCGAGGTTAAGGGAACAACTATCTTCAAAAATCCTTTAATAAATCGCCTATAGTATCCCGCTAAACCCAAGAAGCTCCTTACTTCTGAAATAGATTTGGGAATTGGCCGTACAACTTCTACCTTGGCTGGGTCAACCTCCAATCCTTCCTTGGATATAATGTGACCTAAGAACGCAACTTTCCCCAACCAAAAATCACACTTACTAAACTTGTCAAACAACTGTTTATTCTTCAAAAATTGAAGCATCGTCCTAAAATGGTTTGCGTGCTCAGATCTGGTCTTGGAGTACACTAATATATAATATATGAAAACAACCACAAACTGATCCAAAAACGCTTGGAAAACTCTATTCATCAAATCCATAAAAGCTGAGGGTGCATTGGTTAGTCAGAAGGGCATTACTAAGAACTCATAATGGCCATAGCGTGTTCTAAAGGCCGTCTTATAGATATCAGCTGGCTTAATCTTCAATTGGTGGTAACCAGATCTCAAGTTGATCTTAGAAAAGACTATTGATCCTTTAAACTGGTCAAACAGATCCTCAATCCTAGGAAGGGGATATTTATTCTTAATCTTATTCAGTTCCCGGTAATCTATACACAACCTCAAACTCCCATATTTCTTCTTAACAAACAAAACAGGGGCTTCCCACGGTGATGTTCTCGATCTAATGAATCCCTTATCCAACAGATCTTGTATCTGTTCCTTTAATTCTCTCATCTTAGATGGGGCAAGGCGATAGGGTGATCTGGATACGGGTGCTGCTCTTGGCACTAAATCGATAGCGAATTCCAGCTCTCGTTCTGGTGGTAGTCCATGTATATCTTATGGGAAAACTTCGGGAAACTCATTTACTACCTCCACATCTGAAACTTGGGGCTTACTAATCGTTGTTAAGGACGATAGGCTTGCCAAAAATCCTACCCCACCTTTTCTTAAACAGCTTTGAGCCTTAAGAGCTGATATAATGCGTGGAATCCTCCAAATCTGGTTGGATTCAAACGTGAACGGGTCTCCTCTGGGTGGGTTGACCACTACCGTTCTGAACTTACTACCCCATACTTGGTTAACCAGTCCATTCCCAAAATCATATCGAACTCAGGCATAGGTAGCACAATCAAATCTGCGGTAATCAAACGCCCTTGGAGCCTAAGTTTTAATTCTCGAAACAGATAATGGGACACTAACTCTTCTCCTGAGGGTACCGTTACGCAAAAGCCTATAGTTACTTGATCAGGTCTGAATGATAACTTCTTAACAAACTTGGCTGCTATAAAAGAATGGGTAGCACTTGAATATATCAATGCAATGGAGGGCATACCAGAAATCAAGATCTTACCCATAACCACCATCGAATCTGGGTTGGCTTGCTCAGCTGTTATCACAAAAGCTCTACTGGTCACCAGCTACTTTGACTTTGGGAAATTCTTAATAACATGCCCTGGCAACCCACATATGTAGCAGACGTTCAGAACAAGTCTACATGGACCAGAGTGATTCTTCTGGCACTTGAGACACATTGGCCTGTTGTTGGTAGTAGGAACTGCACTAATGGGTTGGATTGTTAGGGGTTTCTGCTCTTGGGGTCTGCTGGTTCTTGTTCTGTTTCTTAAACGGCCTCTGGTATTTCTGCTGGAAGGCCTGTCTCTTCTGTTGCCTCTCTTCTTCCACATCTTTCCAATCTCTCTCAACACGCAGGGCTCTATCCACTGCTTCTCTGTAAGTTCTTGGCACAGATAGCCTAACATTCAGTTTGAATGTAGGCTTCAGTCCCTCCAAAAAGTGGCTCAACTTCTCCTCGGGATCATTTACAATAAGAGGCACAAAATAACACCCTCTTTTGAACATCCGCACATACTCCTGCACGGTCATACTTCCTTGTTTCAGAGTTAGAAACTCTCTCTTCAATTCAGACCTCTTGTCTGCCGTGAATTATTATTCGAAGAACACTCGTTTGAAATCTCCCCACGACAGGTTTGACAAATCCACAGATAACTTGGCTCCTTCCCACCAGATCATAGCATCATCCCTCAACATATAGATAGAGCACCTAGGCCTATCCAAATCTGGCATCTGGAGACACTCAAAAATGACCTCCATCGACTTGATCCAGCTCTCAGCAGCCAGCGGATCTATTGTACCACTAAACTCCTTCGATTTCTGTCTTCGAAACTTCTCCTGTGGATCATCGTGGCTTGGTCCCCTACTGCTAGAAGATTGGCCATTTCCTCTGCCGGTTTGTTCTACCAATAGCCTTAGAAGTAGGTAATGCTAGCGTTACTGTCTGGGCTGGTTTCTTCTAAGGGAACACCTCTTATACCTCTACCTCGGCAAGACATATTAATCTATAGTCCGTAATCCACCACAAATAAACATCAGAACATGCTAAATTTAAAAGACAGATGCTCTGTAACATAAAAACTCACAGCTCTGAATAAACGGTCGACGAAATCTGTCCCAATCAGAAGTGTGTGTGTTTATCTCAGGACCATGCTCTGATACCAAGTTGTGACACCCCAAGACCATGGGGGGTCAACGGATTTGAATTAAATGGGATAAAGAAGGGAATAGAAGGGCTGATTACAAAATATTGTAAGCTGTATTCCTTACAAAATTTTGACCGAGATACAAACACAAGTGGCGCCAAATAACATTTAGCGGAAACAGATTTGAATAACAGATTTGGTAAAAATAGCAAAATGCGATATTACAACTACTGGAACTCTATATGAATTCACTATTGTTGTAATGGATCTTAATACAGATTTGACAGAAAGATCAAAACCAACAATATCTATGACACGGAAACGCCGTTCTTCGATAAACACCACACCACAGCTGGATCAGCTCCCCCCGCCTGTCTGCCCCAGGTCTGTCTCACCTGAACCATTAAAGTTAGAGAGCCTAGGGGCTCAGCAAGTAAAACTAAGAGTACCAAAATCACTTAGTGCAGGCAGGCGCATACATAGATTAAAATAACATAGTTTAAAGGAAGTCAGTTAAACATAAACTTCTTTCGTAAACATCAGATTTGGGAAACAACCCAGATCTCATCTATATTTTCTTGTGATTTATGGCTTAGAAGCTCTCCTTAGGTCCGTGGCGCTTGATCAAGCTACATCTGAATTCAGTTACTATATGACATGTTGCCCAATATGAAGGGGCAACTAACTCTTTCGACAGCTGCTCACCCTTCCAATATGACCGTCTGTTATCTATGCCATAAATCCTTTAAGATTGAATATTTCTTCCTTTAAACAAACATTTAATCGAAATCATATCAGCATTCATCGGGGTTCACTTCTTTTAAAACTCTTTTCTCTTTAAAATCTTACTGAGCATCAGATATGGCTACTGGGAACATACCACTGGAGTGAAAACGGATTTGGCTAACAAAAACAGTACTCGGGTACAAAACAGATCTTAGTCATAGAAAACAGATTTGACTATCGGGATGGTATCGCTAACGTTATAACAGATGTGATTATGGGAGCGGTGTCGTTAGCGTTAAACAGATTTAGCTATAGAAATGGTATCGCTAGCGTTGAAGCAGATTTGGGTATAGAATAGTAGCGCTAGCATGAAACAGATTTGGCTTCAGGTTTGGTATCGCTAGCGGGAAAACATATTTGACTGTAGAAACAGTGTTTAGGTACGAAACAGACTTCAGATGTGGGAAACAGATTTGACCATATAAGAGAAACAGGTCGCTAGCGTAGAAAAAAAGATTCGGCTATGGAACTAATGTTGCAGCATCACGAACGACATCCACGGATACCAGCTCTCCCTATCTAACCGGCACAAAATCCCAATTTGACCAGCATCGCCGATTACTCGGAGTCAAGTCCAGATGCCACAATTTTAAAACAACAGTATCTATACATAACATGCTGAAGAGTTTTAAAGTAGAAATCAACTCTGTGAACCCGATTGTTCATTTTCGTAAACCAAGCAAGATCATAAACATGGAAATAACTTGGACGTAAAACATGCAAGCAATCACAGAACTGAGGAAAAACAATATATGCTTTAATGGTGTTGCAAAGAATCAGATTTTACTTTCCTTAAACTGGAAACACGAAGAACAGTCGGTATCCTGCAGAAGATCTCCTCAAGCACCCACGACGAGCTCCAGAGAGTTTTTGAGAGAACAAAAGAAATTTCTTTGGCAAATGAAATGAGCTCAAACTTCCCGTAGACAATCATATAAGGGAGCATGATTGGTAGTAGGTGAAAACATTCGAGTAGGCGGATATCCTACCAACTATTTGTCCTTTTTGAAAGATTTTCTAAAAGCACCCTACCATTGTTTAAATATTGGAAATTTGCCAAAATATTTTAAAAGAACCAAATTGCTCATTTATTAGCATTTTTTATTAGCATTTTGTCTTTCTTCTCGTTTCCCACGGACGACACCAATTGATGTAATCGAATTCTCTCAGTCGACCATGTGTCTGTGAGTTCTCTCACAACTCATGGAGGCTCTCACAACTTCCTAAGACACTGACCCCATAAGTTACGTGCAATTTAAAAAATATTTTACAAGATAGAAGCAGCATGCCAACTTGAAACCGGATTGTATGGGTGTACTGCCAGCTGCTCTGCACGATTGTCCAAACACATGCGATATGGTAAGTTAAAACTTGAGCTGCAATAGCTCTGCGTTATTGAACTTAAGTGCACTGAGATATATATTGAGTAATGAGGTAAAATCATGCGGAAATAACTCAAACTGAACACTTATATTCAAAAGCTCATTCACAGTTTTGTTTAACGCAGTTTGTTAAATATGCAATGCGTATGAATGTAAATGCAGGAAGCTGTAAGACGATACGCTGCAATTTATTTATGGAAGTTCGGAGCTGAATCTCCTACGTCTCCCCTTCTTCCGTAATCGGGAAGGATCCACTAGAAGACTTTGATTACAGCAGCCCCCGCTGTAACCCGATCCTATGACCACCAACGTGAAGAACTCCTAGTCACCACTGCACACCAGCCCGCAAGATGTATGTGTCTAAATTCACTTCTTTCACGCCTTAGTGAGAAAGGCTACATACACTTCTTTAACATCACAGTACGAAAGACAACATAGACTTGTTTAACGTCTCTGTCCAAAGACTACAATGGAGAGTTTTTTATCACATTCACTCTAATCTATTTTTGTTCATCTCTCGAATATGAGTGAATGTGTATGTGTGAGATTTTCAGTGCAAGTACAATCTCTCAAATATTGAATCTCACACACTGGGATGTGCTCCTCTCTGAGCTGGTCTCTTGATGTCTTCCCAGGGTTGTGAGGTAGACTTATATTCAGTTTTAGATTATGCACATTCACTCTCTCTGCTTGGCTCTATCTACTTCTTTCTCCTGATCTTGATATATAAAACCGCTTAGCAGATTTGCCCATTGGAACAAGCTTGTAGCTGTTGGAAAAGTCTTCTGACACCGTTGTACTTGTGTCCTTTGGCTTTTAATGCGTTTCAGGCTTTATTTGACTTGAGCTCTTCTCATTGGCGCTTCTGCAGACTTTGCTATCTTCGAGCTCTGTTCTCCTCGATCAAAAAAATTAGTTTGTCTTCTAGTATTCTGAGATTACACAAACTAATTTATTGATCTGGTGCAAGACTTCTGTTGGATCTGTTTATACAGATCATAATCTCTAAGTTTTGATTCACACAAAATCTGCTACTATTTAACTAACGGCTTTTGTGAAATGTGTAGTGCACTTGACTGAAAAACAAGGAGATGTTCAAGCTGGAACAGTGAGGGGACGCCCAAGCTGGTCGAGCAAAGAACATCTAAGTTGGAACGACAAGGGGACACCCGAGCTGGTCCAACAAGGGATGTTATGCAGGTTCTACAGGAATCCAGAGCGCTGTAAGCATCAAGCTGGTCTACCAGCTTGATGAACTAGATAGAAGAGTAGAGTTCAAGCGCAGTAGGATGCGATGAAGTGCAGAACGGCTCAAGCGCAGATCAAGTGCAGAGTACAAGTGTAGTGTTCAAGTGCCGTTGCATAGACAAGCGCAGTGATCAAGTGCAGGTCAGATCACTATGCGCAATAATAAATTAATCAAATGAATCGGATTGATTAATATAACAGTGTGCATTGTTCGGATGAGGTGTCTTAATGGATAAAGAGGACAAGCAAGTAATATCGGGCTCTCGACGAGAAGAATAGAGTCCATCTGGTTAATGACAAACCAGCTTGAAGTAAAGGAGACCAGCTAGGAGCAGAGAAACCAGCTGGGAATGGAGTAAAGCTGGGAATGGAGTAAAGCTGGGAATCAAGCTCAGTGAAGCAACCAGCTCAGAGAAATGATCTGCATGGGTTAAACAAGCTCAGCTGAAGACAAAAATAGGCGCAAAAGCAGAGAAGCTCAAGAGCAGATCAGAGATGAATAGCAACCAGCTGGGAAGACACCAGCTGAGGAACCAGATCTGGGTAGACCAGCTCAGACAAACAAAGCAGTTTGAAAACAAAATACGAAGACCAAATTAATTGGTTCAAACTGATTTGTTTTGACGTGTCCACATTAGGTACAATAAAACAGAGCTCGAAGTTAGCAAAGGCTGCAGAAACGCCGATGAAAAAGAGCTCAAGTCAAATAAAGCCTGCAACGCATTAAAAGCCAAAGGACACAAAGTACAAATACGTCAGAAGACTTTTCAGAACGGCTACAACTTTGTTTCCAACGGACAAATCAGAAGATAGGGATTTATATATCAGGCGCAAAGCATAGATTGAAACATGCGCACAAAAACATAGAGAGAGTGTTGTGCAAATCTAGAACGCACTAACAAGATGAAGCACAACCTGGGAAGACAATGAAAAATCAGCTCGAACAGGAGCACTTTCCAGTGTGTGAGATTTTACACTTGAGAGATTGAGCATACACTGTAATCTCACACACGATTCACTCACATATATTTGAGAGAGCTGATTTAGATTAGCCGAGTGAATCAATTTGAGAACTCTCCATTAGAGTCTTTGGACAGAGACGTTAAAAAAGTCTAGTTGTCTTTCTCACTGAGATGTTA
>KQ997142.1:4520-12020 GCA_001598015.1 Dorcoceras hygrometricum | reverse complement strand
CAAGCTGGTCTGCTTCAAAGTTCTTCTGGATCAATACCGAGATGGTGTGAAGTGCTTATCCAGCTCGCATTTTTCCATGCCAGCTTGGTTCTATGGAGACTGATCGAGTACCCCTTGCATACAAATTCTTCCTCATCTCCATCAACGGGGTCACCTCGAGCTCGTCTAGTTTCTCAATAAAATAGCTCGTCTCTGCACTTGAACACCACACTTGTACGCTGCACTTGATCTGCGGTTGAACGATTCTGCTCTTCACCGAATCTTTCTGTGCTTGATCTCTGAACTGCTCTTTTACCAACTGGTAGACCAGCTTGATGTTCCTTGCACCCTTTCCATCGGTATTGTACCAGCTCGAGTGTCCCCTCACTGTTCCAACGTAGATATCTTCAACTGTTCCAGCTTGGGCGTCCCCTTACTGTTCCAGTCTGGATATCTCCGTGTCTCCTTAACCAAGTGCACTGCACATCGCACGCAAAACGTTATTAGAATAATAACAGATTTTTTTGTGTGAATTAAAACTTAGATTCTGATCTGTAGAAATAGATCCAACACAGTACAAGGTAGAACACAATAATTAAATGTGTATTTATTATCCTTAGGCAACAACTCAGGGATCCATCCGATGTGTATACGGATTACATTTATTACCATAGAATCTAAAGAGAATTAATAGATGATTGCTCGTGAGAAGACATACGATGCTATAAATAAAGAACTGATTGCGAGATGATAGTTGAACAACAAACCAAATTATATTTCCTATCATTTATAAAAAAGATTTTATCATGTTGCTGAATCTTTTAGGCTTTGTGTTATCCATTCCTATTCTTACAAAATCCTTTGATAATCGTTGCAACACAGCCTACGTGCTGTTATGGATTGTGATACTAGGAGTTCAGCTCGGGTGCGGCCTGACTGAACGGATTAGGATACTGTGTATTCGAATAAAATCTTCTAGTAAAATCCTTCTTTATTGGAAGAAGGGGAGACGTAGAAGCATCACTTTGAACTTTCAAAAACAAATTCTCTCGCGACCTTATTCCATTGCAGCATACATATGCATATACTATTCACTGTTTGATTGAGCTTTTCCGTATAAATATTTTTATTTCTCAAGAAAACAGATAAGATTGAGTTACAGACTCAGTTTTTAATGCAACCGATCTGAAAGATCTTTTTAACGCACAAAATTTGTAAAGAGTTTATTGAACCCGCGCCCCCTTCTAAACTCTGTATTGTGTATTTTCGATCATAACACATGATGGAAACAAAAACCGGGGGTGACAGATTGCTCTATTACCAATTTATGGATCATAAAATAGATTACGTGCATTTTAAATAGATTTTAAAAAACAACACGTAAAATACAAACGGCAGATCGCGCCATAGCTGGAATAGCACGGAGCAGCACTACGTGCTGGTCCAGAGCACGTGTGATCTGATCTGTGAAAACATGACCTGCAATAGCTCTGGTTCTTGAAAGGTTTTAGCACCGAGAAGTAGATCAGTTAAGATAGAAAATCATATGGAAACAACCTGAAGTACTCTCTAAAATTGAAAGTTTAACAAACAGTTTTAAAACCATGTATGCAAATAGAAAGCTGTAAAGAAAACAAACAAATGAATTTGTTTCTGAAAGTTCGGAGCTCAATATCCTATGTATCCCTTTCTTCCATTGCCATAATGATCCACTAAAATATTTGATCTTACAGCACTCTGTACAGACCCGATCCAACATCCCGCAAGCTGCGAGAACTGCTAGTCCACTGATGCACACCAGATCGTAGGCTTTGTGACTTGTTTAACACTTCTTTAACGTCTTAGTGACAAAGACTACAATAATTTGTGTGTTTGTGATTCACTCATATATTCTATTCAGCTCATCTCTCGAAACTGTGAGTGAATCTGTGTGTGAGAGTTTATAGTGTAAGCTCACTCTCTCGTATATTTTCTCACACACTAGAAAGTGTTTCTTTGAAGGTTATATCTGTTTTATTCCCTAGTTTGTGCAATCGACTATTGATCAGTGTTTAAGATTTCGTCTTGTGCACCAGATCACACCTAGGTACGAGCTCAGCTTGTACTCCAGCTGTCACCAGAGTGTACAAGCTCTCGACTATGCACTGCTCTCTGTATTCTTTTGTGCCTCTCTACACTTCACGCTTTTCTCTTTTCCACTCCTTTTCTTGTTTTGTTCATCTTCTCTTTGATATATAAAGCCTCTATGCAAATATATACGTTGGACACAAAGTTGTAGCCGTTGAAAAGGCTTCTGAAAAGTTCTGACAATGTTTTACCTTGTGTCCTTTATCAATTAATGAATTTGCAGGCTTTGTTGGCTTTGAGCTCTTCAATAATATGTTCAGCCATTTTAGACTTTGAGCATGTGAACATTGTACCTTATATAGACAGAACTAAAAAATCAGTTTGAACTACTTTAATCCATTCTTCACTTATGTTCAAACTGCTTTGTTCATGATCTGATAGCTTTGTTCTCTGAGCTGTTTGCTTCTATTTTGATATGTTCTGCTCTTGTTCTTCCTCTTTCAGCTCTAATTTGTTTCCGTTTCTCATCTGAGCTGTTCTTGTTCTCATCTGCTCTAATTTGTTTTGTACAGCTCTGAGCTATTCTAATCTGCTTCGTACAGCTCTGAACTGTTTCTTTCTGCACTGGACAACTGTTTTGTTCTTTCTTGTACAGCTCTAAGCTATTTGAGTTGTTCAGTTGTGATCTGCACTGTATTGCTACACTTTAGACCTCTGAGCTGATCGATGCTCTCTACTGATATTCTCATATGTGCTGTTCTGTTCGGTCCTAAGCTGATTCTGTTCTGTTAAGATCTAATCTGGTCCGTTTGTTCTCTCTATACTGTACCAGCTTAGGCATTCTCAGCTGTTCTGAACGAAATCTTCTCTGAGATGTTCATAGCTGATTCTGTCTGAGCTGCTTATCTGAGCTGATTACCCGTTCTGAACTGTTATAAGCTCTGCGCTGATCTGAACCTGCTCTTCTCTAAGCTGATTCTAATATGATCTGTTACTACACTTCAGCTGATCTGAATACTGTTAATCTGTTCTGATCTGTTGAACTATAAGCTGAACTCTAATATGCACTTGATCGCTGAACTGAACCGCTATTCTCATGAGCTGATGATTTTGTCTGTGCTGATCTTTCTCTAAGCTGGATTAGCTTAAATTTCTGCTGGACCAGCTTGGGCGTCCCCTTACTATTCCAGCTTGGACATCTCCCCAATCTGCACTCAGTTCGTTGCTATCAGCTCGTTCCCGATCTGCTACAATGCTTTTCTTCAGCTCGCAGCTGTTCTTGTGAAAACCCAGAAATTCAGCTGTGGAAAATACAGCCAAAAAAAAAACAAAAAAATAAGATTGGTCGGTCAACTCAGCTGTTGGTCGGTCAACTCAGCTGTTGGTCGATCAAACTCAGCAGTACAGTCAGCAATCAACAGTCAGCAGTACAGCCAGCAGCACAGTCAGCAATCAGCAATCAGCAGTCAGCAGTCAGCAGTCAACTCAGCTTCTGAAAACGGTCAACTCAGCTTTGACCAACATATTTTGGCTACGAAAACTCAGATTTTGGCCGCGAATTTCAGTAAGCTTCTTCACGCGTACAGAGAAAATTTCGCAATAGTAACTGCCAATTCAGAGAGAAGTAATGGCCAATTAAGAGCCTCAAATCAATGCCTACACTAATGCTCTCGTAACAGCCATTTTAATGGCCATGAAATCAGGAAATTAATGCTTTAATGGCTGACCTTTGACTACCCCATTCCTACACCTATATATACCCCGTTGTGACAACATAAGGACCCACACTCACTCCAACAATTTCAGTAAAACACCAGTAGGCTTCCATGTTGAAATTCTGCACAAACTTTATCAGATTTCGTGCCTTGAACCAATCAAACTTCAGATTTCGGTAAGTGGGCTTTTGTTATATATATTCATTTTAAATATTATATATATTATTCATACTAAAATCTTTTTTGAATTACTATTCGAGCAATTGTTCCGTATCAAATTTTGTTTCGTGTCAAGTTCATGATATGAATTATGCTCTGTTTTAGCACTGATATTTCTGTCGTAATGTGGGTCTACGGAACATTCCGCACTCTGAGTTACGTGGTATAACTATATGGCCTCGA
Organism: Dorcoceras hygrometricum; assembly: GCA_001598015.1. Taxonomy (NCBI): domain Eukaryota; kingdom Viridiplantae; phylum Streptophyta; class Magnoliopsida; order Lamiales; family Gesneriaceae; genus Dorcoceras; species Dorcoceras hygrometricum. Next base: position 7,857 of record KQ997142.1, on the reverse strand, counting down.
CCCCTTAGAGGAGTAAAAAAGTCAGGCCTCTTGCTCTAAACAGAGTAAAATCATACAAACACATGCGGAAGCTATCAAAAAGCGGGTAAAATTTTCGCTTTTGGCCGGACGGTTTAAAACAATGTAATTTAAAATAAAGCGATACTCAAAATATATCACAGTTTATAAAAACCACCAACAGTATAGCATATAACAACCGAAACATGTATCAGACTCCAACTACTAGATACAATAACGAAGCGCAGGACATCCCCCTGGCTAACTGATACATATATATATATAAATATGCTATACGCAACTGGGACACGCTAACCACCTCCTGGGGCACCACCAGCTGGGTTAAAACCACGACCAGCTGTAAAACTGGGTTCCCTGAAAACAACACAAACAAGGAAACAAACCAAGCCCTAGAGGGACATGGGGTCAAACCCCAGTACGGAGAGCAACAAATATAGCTAAAAGAACGCATAAGATAAAATGCAGATGCTATGCATGAGACACCGGATATCAACAGAAGGCTCGACCAACAAGGGAGCTAAGGAACTCAAGCACAGCTCCAAGAATCTGCAACAACAGTGGCCACGGGGTGTGTTCATAGTGTGGTAATGAGCCACTCGCCGTGACACTACACCCAAATACCAGATGCATCAAACAACTCAACCTGCCGTTGCCTCGCCCATGAACTGTGGTAGTTAACCACTCGGCGCATGGTGGCTAACGATCCCAGCAGGGAGATGAGAGTGCGGTATTTCCGCTCACCCTCGCATCCTGGTAAGAATCAACAACAGCAATACAAGATACGAAACAATGGCTGCAACTGAAATATGAATGCAATATGGGAAATGCGTGTATGCATAAACATAGAAGCTAAAATCAACGGCAATCACATATACACACAGCAACATCCATATCAATGCACAAGCAGCCATCTAGCATTCAATCTCACGCCAATTCCCAGCTACTTCAAGCTCAGATCCGTACCTTATAATTTTGTGCAACAATTACTACAAAACAGGCCCGAGAGATCTGGATAGCAACCTGCTAAATACACAACACGCAGATCTCAAAAGCTGCACAGAAACTCACGGCCAATTATAGAAGCTCACGGTTGGGAGCCACGCTCAACCAACGCAATACCAAAACAACTTACTGGAAGCTTAAACCAAGGCTAGGAACAAGATCTCATCACAAGGGAATGAAGTTCTACCTGCACTACAAAACGCACAATCGGGCAGCAACTTCGCGTTCCTCAACTAGCCAACCACAGCCTCCAAAAGTGGTATGGAATGATAGAGCATCTCAAGAGGAGTCCAACGCTACCTCGAACGCACCAAAAAACGGCCAGAAACGATGGGAATTGCCGGAGAAAAGCTACGGTGAACAGTAACCTAGGGTTCGAAGCGAAGAACACAATCGGGGAAAATATTTCGCTAAGTATGGAATCTGGTTCTCGAAATCGAAGACCAAGTCTTCCTTAAATACATCTCGCAAAAGATGGTTAAATTATCCACCGACATAACCAGCAGACACCAACAAACCAGCAGATGCAAAGAACCAACTGCTGATTTCTCAAGCAACGCAAAACAAAACGACGTCGCAACGGCTTACGTCATCAAATCTGCCACCAGCTGGTCGCCTAAAATCATCGGCTGGTTTCTCTCGCGTCAAAACCTTCCAAAAGCTGGTACCAGTCGCGACATCTAAAACGCAGCGTTGCAACTAATCAAAACAGCGTCGCACAGCTGACGTCATCAAATCTGGTTGATAACTCTCGCGCAATACCAGCTGCAAGCTACAGTAGTGCACAAATCTCTCGCAGCTGGACAACCAGTCGCAACATCCAAACGACGACGTTTACTTCTCGCGCTACAGTGATGTTGACCCGCGTTGACATCTGCTTCGACTGAACAACCAGCAGGCACACACATGCGATCAGCTCTCTCACTATCGGTACACCAAAACGACGTCACTCCAACTTATTCAAATGACATCGTATCCAACCCGATACAAAATACGCTAACCCAGCAACTGGTATTTCAAGCGCTACCAGATCTCTCCAAACGACGGCGTTTTGGAATCTCACGTTGCCAAATAAATGCTACGACTGGTTTTCACTAAACTCTCACTATCGGTACACCAAAACGACGTCACTCCAACTTATTCAAATGACATCGTATCCAACCCGATACAAAATACGCTAACCCAGCAACTGGTATTTCAAGCGCTACCAGATCTCTCCAAACGACGGCGTTTTGGAATCTCACGTTGCCAAATAAATGCTACGACTGGTTTTCACTAAACAACCAGCTCTTACCACAAAACCAGCTTTCACCACAAAATACCAAAAATAAGAAGACTTCCAGAATTGTTCCAAATGCTATTCCAGACCCGAAAATGCAACCCAAACTTACAAACAGAGATCTAAACCACCAGAAATCTCTAAAAACCGATACATGCCAACAATTAAATCTTGATTACAAATCCAGGTGTCACATTTCTCCCCCACTAAAAAGGATTTCGTCCCCGAAATCAAACAACAATTCTGGCACAACAACACAGCAACAGCAAAATACAAACAGAACTCGCCCAACACAAGGCCAAGAGTTCAAGATAACTGAGCAAACATATATCAACAACTAGGGAAGAAATACAACCAAAAGCTACAAACTACTGGAAATCTAGCTCAACGGCTACTCAAACAGATGCGGCCACTCGCGCTGCATCTTTTCTTCCAGCTCCCAAGTAGCTTCTTCCCTTCCATGTTTGCTCCACTGCACCATTACCAACGGAATGGTTTTATTTCTCAGTTGTTTCTATTTTCTGCCAAGGATTTGCAAAGGATATTCTTGATAGCTCAACGACTGATCTAGCTCAACCTCGTCAGTTCCAAGCACATGAGACGGATCTGGCTCATACTTCCTCAACATGGAAACATGAAAGACGTCAGGAAGAGAAGACAACTCTGGTGTCAAAAACAGCCGATACGCTAAATGGCCAATCCTCTCAACAATCTCATACGATCCGACGTAACGAGGGGCTAACTTTCCCTTGCATCCAAAGCGCATCACACTGTGAAATGGATAGACCTTGAGAAATACACGATCACCAACTGAAACTCAAGAGGTCGACGCCTCTTATTCGCATAACTGGCTTGGAGATCTTGGGCAGCTTTCATCCGCTGTCTAATAAGATCCACATGATCTTTCATTTGCTGCACAAAGTCAGGGGCAGATAGCTGCTTCTCCCCCACTTCTTCCCAACACACTGGCGATCTTCACTTTCTGCCATACAAAGCCTCAAAAGGTGCCATACCAATCGTCACTTGGTAGCTGTTATT
>KQ997138.1:0-12126 GCA_001598015.1 Dorcoceras hygrometricum | reverse complement strand
GATTGGGCCGTCAAAATGAGGATAAGGCTGCCCGAGTTCGAGACTAGTATCTGCGATGCAAAGTACCATGTTTCATTGGTAGGGAACATTGTGATGTTCTGAGCATGCAGATAGATAGTGACCTGGTGATCTATCGAACTACCCTCCTTCGGACTTTCCAAGTGGTTACCATTTGTCGAGTGGATTGGGCCGTCAAAATGAGGATAAGGCCGCCTGAGTTCGAGACTAGTATCTGCGATGCAAAGTACCATGTTTCATTGGTAGGGAACATTGTGATGTTCTGAGCATGCAGATAGATAGTGACCTGGTGATCTATCGAACTACCCTCCTTCGGACTTTCCAAGTGGTTACCATTTGTCGAGTGGATAAGTCCGAGGTCTTGGTTGTACTGATTAGTTCTCACGATTCGAAACATCATTGAGACTCTACATGATAGGCGTCTCACTTTGACCCGTTTGCCGACTCACTTGGGGTCATAAGGCGTCGGGATTGGGTGAGACCCCGATGCATGTAGGATTCGATGCATCGTTGTCGAGGATTCACCGCTCGCAGACATGCGTGGATATCCTATGCTATCTGAGGGGATAATAGTGTACAAATCTCTGGCCAGAGTACTAGAAGTATTTTAGGTAAATGTGTTTACCTAGTTACACTCGCGATGTCACTATTCGATCTCCAAGATGTATGCATAGCTATCGGATCTATAGCGACTCTCGATTTACCAATAGTCGTTGATCTGATCGGGATATATGGATTGAATGGACCGTACTGTACGCTAACCACGACCAACTGGTTCTTGCAGGCACTATCAGTGATACCTAGGGGATCATGGGGCGATGTTGCTAGACGCTCTTACCATGATCCGATGGGCAAGTCCGGAATTGTGATTCCGGAGCCACAATGGTTGTGGGCCCACGGCTAGCTGTATCCCTGAACCATTGATGGTCACACAAGTACTGGATTCGAGATTCCCGCACGGATACTCAGCTCAATGTGTTGAGCATACGAAGAGGATTTTGGGAGTGCGACTTCCTAAAAAGTCAACAGAGGTCAAATCGTGATTTGCCGATGTTGAGGGGCAAAACGGTCATTTTGCACTGGGGTTCTGAAAAATGGTTTTTCAGATCATAGCATTCAGTTTTGGAAACTGAGTCGATCGGTCCGATCTGATCGGCAATCGGAGTTACGGTGAAGTCTCGGTGATGGAGATGAAACGAATGTTCATCTGTTGGACCCGGGCCCGTTGGGCCGGATCCAAATACATCACCAAGTCTATTTAATTAGACTTAACCTCATTGTAACAAGACACTTAAGCAAAAACCCTAACCCTAAGCACTCTTGGCCGCCGCCCCTCTCTTCATCTACCTCACGCCGCGCCGCCGCCGCCGTCGCCGCTCGTCGGAAAATTGTTTCCGGCCAACTTTTCGAGGAGAATCCGTCCGTGTCGATCTCGTCAGGCCTTGTAGTGCAGGCTGACGAAGGAGTCTCGCATCCGGTCATGGACCTGATTGGCGTTATCTACCGCAGTCTACCGTGAAGTGCCGTTTTCTTTACGAAACCGGTCGGAGCCAGGCACGAGTTGCCAGCAAGGTAGTGATCTTGAACGCCCTATGAATGTCATAGTTTGTTGTATTATCGTATTGATCGTCTCCCGGCACATGTTTTCTGTTCTTCCGCTGCCTCTCCGGGAGGCGTGATCCGGATCCCAACAGGGCGGGTAACTCCCGTATGCCTCAGTGCTTGAGGGCGAGCGGCAATACCGCACTCTCATCTCCCTGTTGGGATATGTTAGCTGCTATGAGCGGAGTGGGTAGCTCCCACATCTCATGAGCTAGGAAACAACAGTGGATTTGTATGTTTTGCATCCGGTACAATGTTTGGAGACGAGTGAGTAGCTCCCATATACTCCTGCACCTTGTGGTCACTACTATCTTTCAGTTGATCCGCTCCAACTGTTGAGCTGCTGTTATCCAGCTGTTGAGTTGCTGTTGAGATCCCTTTGGCTCCCAGTTTTCGGTCGTAGCCTTGATCCTTTGCATAGCATGTGCATGTTATCTACTGTTTTCCTTTTGCTGTATTTATTGATCTCCGTACTGGGGTTTGACCCCGAGGTCTCTCTGGGGCAGTGGTGTTGTTGCCTGTTTGTTGTTCAGGTTTTCCAGGATTCACAGCTGGTCGTGGCTTTGATCCAGCAGGTGGTGCCCTAGGTGGTGGATAGAGTGTCCCAGTTAACGTATAGCATATTATGTACTAGTGCTGTCAGCCGGGGAATGCCCTGTGCTTTAGTTCCTGTTCAGCTGTAGCTGTGTCAGCTATTGTTGACCCCGAGGTCTCTCTGGGGCAGTGGTGTTGTTGCCTGTTTGTTGTTCAGGTTTTCCAGGATTCACAGCTGGTCGTGGCTTTGATCCAGCAGGTGGTGCCCTAGGTGGTGGATAGAGTGTCCCAGTTAACGTATAGCATATTATGTACTAGTGCTGTCAGCCGGGGAATGCCCTGTGCTTTAGTTCCTGTTCAGCTGTAGCTGTGTCAGCTATTGTATTGTTGCTAGTACTTGTAATTGCTGTACTGTCGTATTTCATAATGTAAAATGGGATTATTTTAAGTATTGCACTATTTTAAATTATCTGTTTTCAACAGTCAGGCTAAGCGAAAATTTTAAGCCACTTTTTATTGCTTACGCTATGTTTTTGCGTGGTTTATCTCTGAGTTGTACACGAGGCCTGACAGTATATCAGTTGTTATTTGTCAGATTTCGGGAACAAAAGTCAGATCAGATTTTGGTTCTTCAGATATTCAGTTATTTTGAAGATTTCAGATCTGGCAGAATTAAGTTTCTACAAAAAGGGAGAATTGTAAAGGAGACAAGACTTCTGATTTGACAATGGTACAGATAAAGAGACAAAATGGAGGTTTCATATCTGGAGATATCGATAAAGAAAAGAGAGAAGTTAAAGAGAGAAAAGTTTGTAAAAGCTTATATAAGAGAGCAGATTTATGGTTGGCGTTTCCAGTCGGGTGATCAGTACTTTATGGTTTCTTCGATTCAAGTAGAACCGCAGATTGTGAATGACATCAGGGAGGCGTAGAGGACTGATCCATATATTCATGAGTTGAAGATTAAAGCCCGAAGTGGTCAGTCTGATGATTTCTCTATCTCTTCGGATGGATGTCTGAGATTTCGAGGGAGATTAGTGGTTCCGAACTTGATCGATTTGAAAGAGACCATCATGAATGAAGCGCATTGTAGTCAGTACAGTGTGCATCCGGGCGAAAGAAAGATGTACCATGCCTTGAAGTTTCATTACTGGTGGGCAGGTATGAAGAGCGACATCTCTGGTTTTGTTGCTAGATGTTTAAATTTCCAGCAGGTCAAGGCTGAGAGGATGAGACCTGGTGGATTGCTACAGAGTTTGGAGGTGCCCCAATGGAATTGGGAGCACATCGCCATGGATTTTGTGACTCATCTACCTCGATCGAGTAGGGGATGTGATGCGATTTGGGTGGTGATTGATAGACTTTCGAAGTCAGCCCATTTCATTCCCTATGATGTGAGGTGTTCGATGAAGAAAATGACGAAGCTGTACATCGACCATGTGGTTATATTGCATGGAGTGCCTGTTTCGATAGTGTCTGACAGAGATCCAAGGTTCACTTATCGTTTTTGGAAGTCTGCAGGCAGCGATGGGTTCGAGATTGGCTATGAGTACAGTCAATCACCCACAGACAGATGGTCAGTTTGAGCGGACCATCCAGACTTTAGAAGATATGCTGCGAGCAGTTGTGATGAATTTCAGTGGTGGCTGGCAGGATTTGCTATCCTTGGTTGAGTTTTCGTATAACAACAGCTACCAGGTGACTATCAGGATGTCTCCATTCGAGGCGTTGTATGGTCGAAAGTGCAGATCTCCGATTTGTTGGGAAGAAGTTGGTGAGAGACAGCTTTCTACCCCTGAGTTTGTGCAGCACATGAAGGATCAGGTTGATTTGATTCGGAGTAGAATGAAAGCTGCTCAAGACCGTTTCTCTAGCTATGCTAATAGAAGACGCAGACCTTTTGTAACGCCCCAAAATCCATAGGACCACAAATTCTAATCCTTATAAATTGAGGACCCATTTTTATTTTCAGATTTCAGCATTGTTTACATGTCCAAGTAGCTGAATTCTTATTTCTTAGATTTCATAAGGTGCAGAGGTCCGATCAGTTGTCACCCGAGCGTAGCCAAGCAATTTTCAAACTTTACAAATAAAATGGTTTTGGGTGGGAGAATGGTTAAATTTCAGATTTTGTGTAGTACATTTACAAATCAAAACATTGACAGGGAATTTTAAGTAAAATTTTCTGAAGTACGCCTGGTTTACCATGCCTACTTGAGTTTTTCCCCTGTTACAAATCAGACTCCCATGCCTATGGTACATGGACTATAAGTTCATTCCTTTGCAAGAAAAATATCCATTTTTGCATCAAAGAAAATAGGAAGCTCATCGTTGTGCTTGCGAAGACTCTCTGTTCGTGATCTGCTGTATCTCATGATTCCTTCTTATTGAGGCAAGTAAATCTAATTCTTGCTACACCATGAAAGCACATGTATTGTTTTTACTTCGTTTCGAAATTCCTTGCCTAATTTATGTTTAATATCAGCCTTTGCTCATATTTTGCTGATCTTGAATTGTATGTTTAATGATTGGGTTCACAGTGAGTGTATGTTTGGAATTAAAATGGTATCTTACGGAGTTGATGATGTTGATTTTGAAACACTGAGCATTTCAGATTCCAACTCATGTAAATTATGATGTTCTTCTTTTCTTTGGTGAATGACAGCGTCCGAATTTGACTCCACGAAGTTGGAAATGCTAGTCGAACCAGAACTAAGTCTGGTTTGATAGGTGAATTCTGATATTGTGGATGTTGTTCGTGACGTTATCGCATTTCATAACCATCAGCTGGTTTACTATTCCTATCGCATTTCATAACCATCAGCTGGTTTACTGTTCCTATCGCATTTCATAACCATCAGCTGGTTTATTGTTCCTATCGCATTTCATAACCATCAGCAGGTTTACTGTTCATATCACATTTCATAACCAGCGACTGGTTACTGTTGCTTGCGACTGGTTTGCTTGCGACTGGTTACTGTTGCTTGCGACTGGTTTGCTTGCGACTGGTTACTGTTGCTTGCGGCTGGTTACTGTTGCTTGCGACTGGTTTGCTTGCGACTGGTTCCTATGTTGCAATTGATTCCTTCCCCTAAGTGCCTCACTGCTGCTTCACATCCAACGTATGGTTTTCTTCCAACGGCTGATTGTCCTTACCCAACGTCTGGTTGTTCTACTATTACCCCGTTGACCAGATTAATTGTGTTGACCATCGACATGTACCCAACAACTGGTTGCTCCAACAACTGGTTGTATCCTTAGACCGTTTAATTCAACAACTGATTTCCTATGTCTCCACTGGATGCTCAGTGAAAAATGTTTAGATGGAAAATGTTTCAAAAATGAAGTGAACCCTGATGTTAAGATCTGAATTCATTCCAGAAGTTGTTTAAAAGAAGAAAATGTTCAGACTTTAGGATTTATGGCAAATATAACACATGGTCCATATTGGAAGGGTGAGCAGCTGACGAGAGGGTTGGTTGCCCCTTCATATTGGGTGAGATGGCACCATATTGTAACTGATATCAGTAGTCATTCGATCGAGTGCAATGGGACCTAAGTAGAGCTTCTGATCCATAAGTCTAATAAAAATGTTAACGCTGGGATTTTTACTTGTTCCCAGAACAGATGTTTACGACGAATGATGCTTCACGACTTCCTTTAAACTGTGATGTCTTATGTTTTACACCTGCATATTGTGCTTGTTACTCTCAGTTTTGCTTGCTGAGCCCCTAGGCTCACTAGCTTTCTTGGTGCAGGTGAGTCGGCGCCGGAGCAATTTTTGTTGTCTTTGATCTTAGTCAAATCTGTATTGAGATCCGTTACAACAAAGATGAATTCAAATAGAGTTCAGTAGTTATAATATTACGACTTCACATTTTGTACTTCGAAATTGTAATGAAATCTGATTTTAATTTCTTGGCGCCAACGGCTGTACTTTGATTTTATTTTTAACAAGGCAATATAGCTTGTTCTATTTATTATTCAGCCCTTCTATTTTCCTTTTTATTCCCTTTTCTTTGATCCCATGACTCCCATGGGGATTGGGCGTCACACCTTTGGAGTTTGAGGTTGGCGATCGAGTATTTCTCAAAGTTTCTCCTTTCAAGAGCATGATGCGATTCAGATTTAAAGGCAAATTAGCTCCTAGATTCGTTGGTCCCTTTGAGATTGTGGAGCGGATTGGACATTTGTCTTATCGATTGAGGCTGCCTGATGAGTTAGCAGCGATATATGACGTTTTTCATGTGTCAATGTTGAGGAAATATGAGCCAGATACTTCCCATGTGTTGAGAACCGACGAAGGTGAGCTAGATTCTGCCTTGAGATATGTAGAATATCCAGTGCGGATTCTGGATAGGAAGGAGAAACAACTGAGAAACAAGATAATTCCGTTGGTGATGGTCCAATGGAGTAAGCATGGCCGAGAAGAAGCTACCTGGGAGGTTGAGGGGAAGATGAGACAAGATTGGCCACATCTGTTTGAGCATTGACAGTGTGAATTCCAGGTAAATTTTGATTCTTTTCTTCGAGTTTGTTAGATGATTGTGTTTGATTATGATGTTGGATTGAATTTTTCCTTGAGTTTGCCTTTGATTTCGAGGACGAAATCTCTTAAGGTGGGGAGAATGTGAGGATTGAGAAATTCGAATTTAGGCTTTTTAGATTTTAGAATTTCGAAATTTTGGTGAAGTCTGATTCCCGGGCGTTTTGAAGAAAAACGCTGTCGTTTTGTGAAATCAGACGTAGCGCTAATGCGAGGAATCAGTTGTCGCGCATTCAGATGTCAACACGAGTCAACGGTACTGTAGCACCAGCTGATGAATCTGACCAGTTTTTATTGGCTCGGGAGTGATGCGTCGTCGTTTCGCTATTCAGTAGTAGCGCTTGAAGAGATATCTGCTGGCAGCAGTGGCGCGGGTGCGAGGATTAACGAGAAAGCGACACGTGTTGGTCAATTTTTTTGGTGTTGACTGCTGAATTGTAGCGCTATCAGCTGTTGCGTTGTGAGGAATTGTCCCAGCTGAATGACCAGCTGTTGGTTTAAAGAACCAGTCGCTGATGAGAGGCGACGTCGTTTTGATAAGTTAAAACGCAGCGTTTTGGGTGCAACGCTTTTGATCAGCTGTTGGTAGCAATGGTGACATGTCCTTTACGTCGTCGTTTTGAGTTGTTTAGCGCGACCAGCAGCTGGTTGTTTGGAAAGAAATCTTTCGTCAGATGTTGTAGCGCTACGGCGTCGTTTTGATTAGTTGATGCGGTGTCGTTTTGATGTTGTTTTGCGAATGCAACGTTTGATGGTTGCTGCTGATTTTGTTGAGAGCAACTGCTGGTTTCTGTTGTAAGATATCTACTGTTTCGATGAATGCTGATTAATTGAGAACAGCAGCTGTTGGATTTAAGATATATATAGACAAGTGTTGATCGACACTTAGGATTATTGAGAGCCCGATATTTTTTATCTCCATTTTCAAACCCTAGTTCTAGCTACTGTTCACTCGAGCATTTCGTTCTTCGATCTTCGTCGATTTCAGCCTCTTTTTGGACGATTTTGGTGGCGCTAGGTTCCTTGAGAGTTCCTCTTGCGATTGCTACCTTGTTAGAGGCTGTAGAACAATTTGAGGAAGAAGCGCAGAGTTGCTGCTCGTTTGAAGATTTTTGAGAAATCTGGTCCGGTTGTTCATCCGTTAGTTTCGAACTTCAGGGTAAGAGTTCTTCTTGGTTTTGAGCTTTGCCCTTGTTGATTAATACCTACGTAGACTTGTAGAATCTGCTTGTGTTCAAAGCCGTGGGCATAATGATTAGAAGTTCAGAACTGGACTGGAAATTGATTTGAATTATGTGATGCTTTGGCAGATTTCAGCTCCTGGAAGTATTCTGCCATGGTTGAGGAAGCCCGCAGAAATCTGGTAGCCTAGGCCATGAGTTTCAGTGCCTTGTGAGAAATCTATTGAGGTAGAATCAGCCGTTGAAGGTACGAATTGAGCAGATTTAGCAGCTTTGAGCGTGAACATGTCTGTAATTGATGTTGTGAAATCTGCTGATATGCTTTTGTGATTTACGTGATACAGCTTGTGAATTGATTGAGTTTTACATTCTGTTTTCACGTATTGAATTGTATGAATTGTGCATTGAATATTGAACTGGTATACATGCATACATCTTGAGCCTGATTGACAGATTGATTGATGACCTGATTGAGAGCCACGTTGTGACTGGCCGACAGATGCGTCGTGCCTAAAAAGTCCAACGGTATCATCGGAGTGGTGACCGACTGATTGGTTGTGTCTGAATACCACCGAGCTGTGATGGGCTGATGGGCTCTGTAGATCACGGACCGATGATTTCCCCGGTTGATGCATCGTGCGTGGTATAGAGGCTAGATTGAGATGATTTGCCAGTTGATAGCCCTCATGCATTTCATGGCATTGATTATAGCATGTTGCATGATTAGCTGTTTTGATATGCGCGCACATGGCTGCGCATATCGCGTGCGCTGGTCGACGCTAGCGCAAACTGTTGCGCTTCTCGTCGCGCATGGCCGACCGCTGCCCACCTCTTGTGCGCGCTAGCTGCGCGAGATCGGAGGCAGCGTGATGCGTTGCTGTGCGCCGCCGCTTGGCGCGGGATGATGCACGACATGGCCAGAGGGAGGCTGCTGCTCGTGCGATGCTGGCCGATGAACTCGCACGATGTGCGCTGTTTGGCCGACCGCTACCGTTGCTTAGATGCGTCGCCTGGTCGAGCGCTATCGAGCGACGCTCGCCGTTGAGGAGCGCTGTTGTGCGCGACGCGCTTCCGCCGCGATCTTCGTGGTGGTGGCGCCGCCGGCCGGACGCCGCGCCGGCGTGGCTCCGCCGGTGATTTTAATTATGAAATGTGATTTTGTAATAAAATATGATTTTGTTTTATCGGCAAAATACGATTTTATTATAAAATACGATTTCGTAATTAGAATATGATTTTACAATAAATAATTAGATTATTTAATTATGCATGTTAATTAGATTAATTGCATGATTGGGGTGATCGAGAGTCGTGCCCAATGTGTTAGGTGTATGCAATAGGTTTTATTTGATTTCGGTTTTTTAATATATTTGATTATCATTTAAAGTGGGCCTGTTTGTGGCCCGTTCCCACCCCTTGATCAATGTATCCCTTATCTGTCATAGCAATTTAAATGTAAATTACTAGATTTAGTGGGAGGACATCCGAAGATGGTGGATATGACGATCAAGATATTGAAGACCGAAGATCTGTAAAACCGGAAAGCATTGTAATAGGATTGCATTGCATATTGCATTACCCCTAGGATTGGACCCAGGTCCGTGGCTGGCAACCACGGACCGCATAGCTCTCGCGATCGATCATCCCAATGTTTATTTATATATTTGATATATAGATTAAATGAATCCGCATGTTTGCATGTTTTGAATTAGATTTAAATACATGAGACCAAATTTTTCAAAATAAAATCCCTCGTTTTAAATTTGATTTAAAACTCATATCAAGATAAATGTTTATTCGATAAACAAAAGGGGTATTTAAAATTTTTTAAATTAACCCTACCTTCCATCAACAATGGGTGTACGTCGATGCTACCCGTATACATGGCCCGGCTCATATTATTGAGGGGGTCATGTATGCCGGAAAGCTGTCCACGTCATTGACAATTGTTGTGAGTCGGTTGGAACTCCCTTTAACGTTGGCTCATATTATTGGGGACGTTAAGGGGACCGTCCTTCACGACTCAACATTGATGGGTCGGTCTTGACACGTGATAGCAAACGGCGTCATATTATTGGGCTTTTACTGGACGTGAGGTGAATACATGGAGGTTGCACCAGCTGCAATCGGAAACTACCTTTCGGGGGTCATGGATGGCTGATATTATTCGGGTCCATGATCGCCTGATTGGGCTCCGTGTACCCACTAAAGAAACCTGTTTTCTCGATTTCATTAGAGGGTGGTGAAATCGTTAAAATAGTGGGAGGGTAATTCATAAAACTAAATGACCATGTTTTATGTCTTAGCGTTTATTTTTATATAGTCAGTAATGCATGTCTGTTTTCTTTTCAGTATAACTGCTATTGAAATGGTTTCGATGAAAAACCCGCTTGCTGCTATACTGGATAGCAACAGGTTCACTGTCAAGACTGGCTCCGCAACCTTAATCTTGTACTGGCTTTGGAGAAGCTTCTATATACGATAGAGAAGTCTCCTCTAGAAGAAACCCCTGCCTGTATCAGCCCTGAGGAGTTGATCACGCTTAACCAATGGCGGGACGATGAGGTTAAAGCTCGATGCTATATGATGGCATCGATGTCCAATGAAATGCAACGGCGTTTTGAGAAGACGAAGTATGCTGCTGACATACTTCATCATCTCAAATAACTATACGGGGAGAACTCTCGACATGAGAGGTTCACGGCTGTCAAGGAGCTGATGACGAATCGCATGCGCGATGGGACTTCGGTCCGCGAGCAGGGGTTTCGCATGATTGGGCTCATTGAAAAGCTATCGGGCCTTGATATCGCACTTCCACATGAGCTGTCTGTGGATTTACTTCTCCTCTCACTGCCCGCTGCATTTGACCCCTTTGTGGTCAACTTCAACATGAACAAGCTGGAAGCCACTCTTGAAGAGGTGGTGAACATGCTTGTAGTGTTCGAGGGGACTATAAAGAAGGACAAACCCGTCCTCCTTCTGAGTTCTTCTTCCTCTGCGAAGAAAGGACCCAGACGCAAGAGCAAGAAGCGTTCTGCTCCTGCAAAGGAGGAAAAGTCTGCCAAGAAGCCGAAGGCAAGGGCTTCTAAGCCTAACAAGAGCGAGGACGTTTGCCACCACTGCCACAAGGCTGGGCATTGGAGGAGGAACTGCAAGGAGTACCTCGAGCAGTTGCGAACTGCAAAAGGTATGTTCTATATTGAAATAAATATGTCTCTAAATTCAACTTCTTGGGTACTTGATACCGGATGTGGATCTCATATCTGCAATGATTTGCAGGTGATGACAAGAAGTCGACGTCTTAGAGAGGGTGAGACCCACTTGAGGCTTGGCAATGGAGCAAGGGTTGCTGCAGTAGCTGTAGGAGATATTAGTTTATTTCTGTCTTCAAATTTTAAGTTGTTGTTACGAGACGTTTTATTTGTTCCTGAATTGATTAAAAACATTATTTCTATTCCTATGCTTGATAGAGATGGATATTCTTGTATGTTTGCTAATTCGATTTGCAATATGAATGAATGTTTAATTGGAATTGGGGAACGCGAAAACGATCTATACACCTTAAAGTTAAAAGACGTTCCAACTCGCGATGTCGAAACACACACAACAACGATTAAACGGAAACACGATAACTTAAACCCAGCACAACTTTGGCACGCTAGGCTAGGTCACATTTCCCTAAGTAGGATGAACAAGTTAGTTAGGAGTGACTTGTTTGATCTGTCAGACATAAACTCCCTACCGACTTGTGAATCCTGTCTGAAAGGAAAGATGACCAAGCAACCCTTCAAGGGCAAGGGTGAACGTGCCCAAAACCTATTGGATTTGATCCATACTGATGTGTGCGGACCATTTAATATCGGTACTAAATACGGTCACACATACTTCATCACCTTTACCGATGATTACTCTAGGTATGGGTACTTGTACTTGATGAAGCACAAGTCTGAATCCTTTGAAAGGTTCAAAGAATTCAAGGCTGAAGTAGAAAATCAGTTAGGCAAAAGTATTAAGGCACTTCGATCTGATCGAGGTGGTGAATACTTAAGTACTGAGTTTCAAGACTATCTGAAGGAGAATGGGATTCTCTCTCAGTGGACCCCTCCGGCCACACCACAGCTCAATGGTGTAGCGGAGCGTCGTAATCGGACCTTGTTGGACATGGTAAGATCTATGATGAGCTTCACTGAGCTTCCGACCTCGTTTTGGGGCTATGCGCTCGAAATGGCAGTCATGTTGTTGAAA
>KQ997108.1:148697-163159 GCA_001598015.1 Dorcoceras hygrometricum | reverse complement strand
GCTTGCGTCTGGTTCATCAATTTCTTTGCCTGAATCTTCTTCAACAATAATAGATTTATCTTCTTGCGTCTGGATCACAAACACTGCGACTGGAAATCTTTGCGTTGCGACTGAATCCACTGTAGCTTGCGACTGCTGAAATCAACGCAAAGTCTTCCTGCTGAATCTTTAGCGCAATAGCAAAACGCTGTCGTATCAACTTATGTAAACGACATCGTTTTGCTATCGCTATCTCCAAATACTATCTGCTGATGAACAGTAGCTTGCGACTGATTATCTTCTCTACGACGTCGCTTCTTCTTGCGTCTGGATGCAAGCTACCTGCTGATTCTTGCGACTGGTCTCTCAAACCATCTGCTGATATGATGACGTCACCGATGACGTCATCAACGCTAATCCATCTGCTGATCTATCAACACGACATCGCTTCATCTTGCTTCTCTTCATCTGCTGATCTTTATTGCGAATGCAAAATGCTGTCGTTACAACTTATTCACGCGACATCGTTTTGCAATCGCCAACTCCAAATACCAACTGCTGGTTGAAGCTCTCTGCTGATTCTATTCCACTGTACTTCCTGCTGAATGATGACGTCACTGCTGATGTCATCTATACTTAGCGCTCCAGCTGATTTTCTTCGTTCCAGCTCGCGCTTCTTCTAAGCTTCTTGCTTCTTGAATAGCGACTGTCGATAGATACATCAACAGTACTTATAATTGCGACTGCTAACAGATTCGTCAACAGTAACTTGCGCATCTTCTTCTTCAATCTAATTCTCCAGCAAGCTTCTCAATACATGAACCAGCTGGTTCATCTTTTCTCTTTAGCGCTTGCAGCTGGTTCATCGTCGTTCCAGTTGGTTCATCATGCTCCAGCTGATTTAACTTGGCCCTCGCCTGATTACGAACAACTGATTAACTCTGGACGTCTCCATCGCTAATCCAGCTGCCCATTCCATGAACACCAAACCAACTGCTGATTGTTTATATTGAGCCAGCTGCTGGACAGATTTATCAGCTTATCTTCCTCGCGCAATAAGCTTCTTCGTTCCTAAATCCTGTGCACTTAAGTAGAATTGTTAGAATCACAATAATAGGTTTTGTGTAATTCAAAACTTAATCGAATGCAAAACGCTGTCGTTCCAACTTATTCACGCGACATCGTTTTGCAATCGCCAACTCCAAATATCAACTGCTGGTTGAAGCTCTCTGCTGATTCTATTCCACTGTAGCTTCCTGCTGAATGATGACGTCACTGCTGATGTCATCTACGCTTAGCATTCCAGCTGATTTCTTCATCGCTCCAGCTCTAGCTTGCGATTCTTCTTCTTCTTGAATAGCGACTGTTAATAGATTCATCAACAGTACTTATAAATGGAATCTTCTTCTTCGATTCATTTCTCTCCAGCAGACTTCTCAATACATGTACCAGCTGGTTCACTTTGCTCTTTAGCGCTAGCAGCTGGTTGTCGTCGTTCCAGCTGGTTCATCACTACGACTATGCTCCAGCTTGTTCAACTTGGCCTTCGCCTGATTACGAACAGCTGATTCAACTATGGACGTCTCCATTGCTAATCCAGCTGCCAATTCCATGAACGCACCAAGCCAACTGCTGAACTTAATCTTGTCAAACCATATGCTGGACAAATATAGCTACTTCTCTTCTTTGCGCAATATGCTTCCTCCTGCTGATATTCTTCTTCGTTCCTAAAAAAAACTGTACGCTTAAGTGGAATTGTTAGAAACACAATAATAGGTTTTGTGTAATTCAAAACTTAATTAGGATCTGTCAAAACAGATCCAACAAGATTGTTGAGAGGATTGGATCTTTGTCAAACAGATTATGCTTGCCTGCTGAGTTAGCAGCGATGCATGATGTGTTTCATGTATCAATGTTGAGAAAATATGATCCAGATCCGTCCCATGTGCTGAGAACTGATGAAGTAGAGCTGGATTCTACCCTGAGTTATGTTGAATATCCAACACAGATTCTGGATAGGAAGGATAAACAGCTGAGGAACAAGAGTATACAGTTGGTGATGGTCCAATGGAGCAAGCATGGAAGAGAGGAAGCTACCTGGGAAGTTGAAGAAAAGATGAGACAGGAGTGGTCCCATCTATTCGAGTTTTGACAGTAGAATTCCAGGTAATCTTATAGCTTGTGTTTGTGTGATTTAATGCTTAGTATTCTCGATTTGTGACTTGAATTAGCATTGAGATATGCTGGTTGGTTTTGAGATTTAGTTTTGGTGATTTTGTGGTGTTTTATTGGTTCTGATCTGTTGTTGAGAGTTGATTTTGAGGACGAAATCCTTTTCTAGTTGGGGAGAATGTGAGAAGTAGAAATTATTAATTGGTGATTAATCAGTTAATCAGATCTGGATGGAGACGTTAGTTTTCGGGTTTTTAGATTTGAGAGAATTGGTTTTTCTGTTGGTGATTTCGGATATTTAGATCTGAGGTAGGACAGATCAGATGTGGACTGTTGGTCGTTATCGGGTGGCTTGGAGGAGGTAAGTTATTAGGATTCCCGCGTAAGTGCTAGCGAGAATCAGATTTGAGATTTCCCTAGTGTGTTTGAGCAATTGGCCTTGAGAGGGAAGTGAAGCGATGTCGTTTTGAGTATAGGTGATGCGGCGTCGTTTGGCACATATCAGATTTGGCTTTAGATGAGTATGACTGATACGATGCCGTTTGGGGTGATAGTCAGATCTGGTATTGCGAGAGGAAACAGATTTGGTTAGCGAAGAGAAGTCAAGTGTTAGTCAACGGTACTGTGTGGACCGGTCCGGTTCGTGAGTTTTGAGTAGACCGGTGTGGTTTGAGGATTTCAGATTTGGTCAAATCTGGATGAGCGGGCGGGTCTTTTATGCGAGATCTGTTGTTTTGAGCGGGACCCTATGCTACGTTGTTTTGTGGTAACGCGACGTCGTTTGATGGTTATGCGCTATTATAGTGTGGCGAAGGCATATCTTAGTTAGCGCCAAGATCTGTATAGTGCTAAGATCTGAGTTTGTCAATTATTGAATTTCACTGTAGCTTTGATTGAGAGATTTAAATATGAGTGTCCATTAACACTTAGTCGATTTCGAACCCGACATTTCTTATCTTCCTCCCGAAAATATTCGAAACCCTTACTGTTCATTTGAACCCTTTTCTCTGACGATTGCCATCGATTTACGCCACCGTTTGGAGCAAGATTGGTGGAGCTGGGCTTACCTTCCTTAGGGCTTTTGATTGATACCAGTTTGGAGCTTAGATCGACGAGTTGAGGGAGCGCGAAGTAGTTGCAGGTTCAAGCATCTTCTTGATTGTGACCAGTCGTTCTTCTGTTCTTTAGAGCTTTCGAGTAAGAGATTTCTTCTCATTTTAAGCTTCGATTTAGAACTTGGTAGCGCTCAGTTGAGTTGAGGTAGCTGTTTAGGGCTACGCGGCTTTAAGATGTAAGCTGTATATGCTTTGGTGAGAGCTGATTGATAGATACCTTGACAGATTTGGGCTTGTAAGCATCTTTTCGTTGAGCATTTGAGGAGCTCACGAGTAGAAGATTTGAGCAGGCTGTTGGAGCTGTGTTCTGCGTGATCTGCCGAGGTAGAACTGAGATTTGAGGTACAAATTGAGCTTATTTAAACAGCTTTGAACATAAGCATGTGAATATTCCAGCATGATCTGAATGCTGTGGTCTGGGTGTTTACGTGAACAGACTTGACTTGGATGTCATGTGATTTTCTTGTTCTGTTTACATTGATTTATTTATGTGAGAATTGATATTTCTGGCATTCATGCATACATATTGAGCTTGATGTTTGATTGATGACCCGAGTCGAGCTACCATTGTGATCGGCCGGCTGAGTTGTCGCACATGAAAGGTCCAATGCTATCATCGAGGTGGTGGCCGTCTGAGTCGTCGCGCCTGAAGACCATTCAGCTGTGATGGTAGACGGACCTGAAGATCACGGATCGATGATTTCCACCGGCTGATTGGTTGTGCGTGGTGTAGAGGATCAACTGAGATTTGCCAGCTGAGTTGTTGGCCTAGATGACCGATTTTCCTTGACAGCCTCATGCATATCATGATGTGAATATTGCATGTTTTATGATTCGCTGTTTTATGAGTGCTCTTCATACTGAGATTTACCTCGTGTTTTTTCCCTGTTTTTGGGCTGCTTGGGTCTTGGTTGGCCATTGCAGGTGTCTCAGGTAATCAAGCTGGACAGAGGAGAGCTTCAGCTGGTCGATCCCCATTGAGTCCCAGTTATAACTATGTATTGATGTATTAAGCCAGGGGATGTCATGTGCCTTTATTTATGTTTGGGGATCTGTAGTTGATTGACTACTTATTGTTTACCTGATGTGTTGTTGAGTTTTGAGTTAAACTCCTTATTTTGATTATGAACTTATTTTGAATGATAAATTGGATCACGACGAAAACGAAAATATTTAGCCCATATTTTGAATGCTTCCGTGTAATTATGATTAAATGAGTATTTAATATGTGATTAGCGCACAAGGCCTGACAGAGTTATATCCGCATGATTTAAATTCATTACTCAATCTGTATCTAGATGCACAAGTATTCAAGAACACTAAGCTATTGCATCTCAAGTAATAAATAACCAGATCGCTTGCTGTTTCATTGAGCTGGTCTCAAACGACCAGCTAGAACCTTTCTCTTGCATTGCGCTGGTTTAGCGCAGAGCTGGTCATACACAAAAGCGATCCGGTTTCAGCATCCAGCTGGAACCAACTTAGTTATTGCGATTTGGTTTCAGCGTCTAGCTGGATCCAGCGTCTTTTACTCGATCTGGTTATTCCCCCTAAGTGCTGGTTATTGACTAAATAACTTTTGTATACATTAACAGAGGGTAAACAGATCCTAACAAGTGGTATCAGAGCAGGTTGTTCTTGAACAGTGCATTTCTTTTCGAAGATATATTTTTAATCGATTTTAAAATCCTGTATGCTCTGATAGTCGTTCGAAAGCCTGTCTATGCTACAAAAGTTTTAAGATTTTCAAAACTCATTAGATGGATAGGGGAGGAATTTTTAGTGAATTGCAGAGCGATGTCTCGAAAGGAAAGAGCGGCAACATCTCTTCTGACGAGCTGACAGATTGCGCAAGATCTGTGGACGCCAAGATCTCTAGGGCTGGGCGAGGCTAAGCCTTAGGGAAAAATGGAGAGATTCTGTAAATTGAATCTTCTATTGCTCCTCTGGTCTATATAAATGAGAAATTTTGAGTAGCATAGACTTTGTCTTCAAAACTCATGCATGCATAATGTTTTCGACAAACTGTCTTCCTGTGCATAATGTTTTTATTTCGAAAATAAAAATACCCCATGATCTGTTGAGGGGGAGTATTAAGGGTGAGACAACATTTCAAACTCTTTTTTATTCCCACAAAAAGGGGGAGAAATAATTTCAAGCATAAACATACCTGCATATGTTTATTCAAGTTTCATGTAAATCAAAAAGGGGGAGACTGTTGGATCTGTCTTTACAGATCATAATCTTAATTTTGATTAACACAAAACCTACTACTATTTTACTAACGATTTAACTTAAGTGCGCAGGTTGAGCTGAAACATACAGACGCGATTTCGGAGGCCTAAACGAAGGAATTTGGCCAAAAAGAATCTTACGTCACGGCATAGACGTGATTCTTACTCGTTGGGCCGTTTCGGAGGGTGTAGCATAGGTCTCATGCAAAAATATGCAAGTTCATCCCGAACCTTGCATATTTTCATACTTTGTTCCCCAGCCGGATAATGAACCTGCAACAGAAGCGAGCTGAATGAAGAGAAATGTAGCAGTTCAGCAGAAATCTGTAACAAAGCACTGATAGCAGATTGATTGAGAGAAGATAGCAGTGCAGATTGAGGAGTAGTCCTAGTTGGAACAGTAAGAGGACGCTCGAGCTGGTCCAACAGATGATGTCCAAAGTTGTACCAGTGAGGGGACGCCCAAGCTGGTTCACCAGAGGAGATCCTAGCTGATCAAGTAGTTCTGCATAGAAGAAGAGCTGAGTTACGAAGAGCAGAATCAGCTTAGAGCAGTTGTGGTCAAGAGCAGCTCAGAACTAAAAGCAGATAAGAAGTGAACAGAACCAGCTGGTAGAGACCAGCTGGGTGAGATCATCAACCAGCTCAGAGAACAGAAACCACCTCAGATACAACTTGATAATATACGAGGAATTCTTTAATCAAGTTCAAATTTATTTGCTGCAATGTCTCCATTAACACAGAGCTCATTTTAAGCAAAGGCTGCAGCATATTAAATGAAGAGAGCTGAAAGTCTACAAAGCCTGCAATTGAATTAAATGCAAAAGGACACAAGGTACAACACTGTCAGAACGTTACAACGGCTACACCTTTGTGTCCAACGGATAGAATTGCACAAGAGGCTATATCAAGAGCAGAAGCTGGAAGCAGTAAGTGGCGTGCACAAGAGCAGAATGAAAACAAAACAGTGAGAGATGCACAACAAAAATATGGAAGAAAACATATATCAGCTTTCATAAAGGCACTTACCAGTGTGTGAGAATACATTTTGAGAGTGAGCATACACTGTATATTTCTCACAAACGATTCACTCATACATACGAGATTTGAGCTGAACAAAATTGAGGGAATCAAAATCACCAAATCCATTGTTGTCTTTGGACAGAGACGTTAAACAAGTCCTTGTAGCCTTTATCACTGAGGTAGTAAAGAAGTGAGTTAAACACACGCAACTTGCGAGCTGGTGTGCAGTGGTGTTGCTAGGAGTTATTGCGGCTACGGGTCGTAGGAGTGGGTTTGCAGCGGGGGCCGTTGTAATCAAAGTATTCTAGTGGATCCTTCCTGTTGCGGAAGAAGGGGAGATGTAGGAGATTGAGCTCCGAAGTTCCATAAACAAATCAGCGTATTTTTTTACTGCTTTCTGCATTCATTACGCACTACATATTTATAACTGTGTTTAAAACTGTTTAAAAGGCTTTCAAATATAAGAGTGAAGTTTGAGTTATTTCCACATGATTTAAATTCATTACTCAATCTATATCTCGGTGCACAAGTATTCAAGAACACTGAGCTATTTCTGCATTCATTACGCACTACATATTTATAACTGTGTTTAAAACTGTTTAAAAGGCTTTCAAATATAAGAGTGAAGTTTGAGTTATTTCCACATGATTTAAATTCATTACTCAATCTATATCTCGGTGCACAAGTATTCAAGAACACTGAGCTATTGCAGCTCAAGTAATAAATAACCAGATCGCTTGCTCTTTCATTGAGCTAGTCTCAAACGACTAGCTAGAACAAGGCTCTTGCACTGCGCTTGTTTAGCACAGAGCTGGTCATACACAAAAGCGATCCGGTTTCAGCATCCAGCTGGAACCAGCTTAGTTATCACGATCTGGTTTCAGCGTCGTTCCTAACAAGTGGTATCAGAGCAGGATGTTATTGAATAGTGCATTTCTTTTCGAAGATATATTTTTAATCGGTTTTAAAATCATGTCTGCTCTGATAGTCGTTCGAAAGCCTGTCTATGATACAAAATTTTTACGATTTTAAAAACTCATTATATGGATAGGGGGAGGAATGTCTATTGAATTGCAGAGCGATTTTTCTAAAGGAAAGAGCGGCAGCATCTCTTATGACGAGCTGACAGATCGCGCAAGATCTGTGGACGCCGATATCTATGGCTGGCGAGGCTAAGCCTTAGGGAAAAATGGAAGATATTCAGTAAATTGAATCTTCTATTGCTCCTCTGGTCTATATAAATGAGAAATTTTGAGTAGCATAGACTTTGTCTTCAAAATCTCATGCATGCATAATTTTTTCGACAAACTGTCTCCGTAATGCATAATGTTTTTATTTATAAAATAAAATACCTCATGATCTTTGAGGGGAAGTTTTAATGGGGAGACAAGATTTCAAACTCTTTTTGATTCCCAAAAAAAGGGGGAGAAATAATTTCAAGCATAAACACACATGCATATGTTTTTTCAAGCATAAACACACATGCATATGTTTATTCAGGTTTTGTGTAAATAAAAAGAGGGAGATTGATGGATATGTGTTTACAGATCATAATCTTAATTTTGATTAACACAAAACCTGCAACTATTTACTAAGATTTAACTTAAGTGCATTGGTTGATCTGAAACATACAGACGCGATTTTGGAGGCCTAAACAAAGGAATTTGGCCAAAATGCAGCTTACGTCACGACATAGTCGTGTGTCGTACTCGTTGGGCCATTTCGGAGGGGGTAGCACTGGTCTCATGCAAAAATATGCAAGTTCATCCCAAACCTTGCATATTTTCATACTTGGTTCCCCAGCCGGATAATGAACCTGCAACAGAAGCGAGCTGAATGAAGAGAAATATAGCCGCTCAGCAGCAAGCTGGAACAAAGCACTGATAGCAGATTGGTTGAGAGCAGATAGCATTTTAGATTGAGGATTAGTCCAAGTTGAAACAGTAAGGGGACGCCCGAGCTGGTCCAACATAGGATTCCCAAAGCTGTAACAGTGAGGGGACGCCCAAGCTGGTTCAACAGAGGAGATCCAAGCTGATCAAGTAGTTCTGTGTAGAAGAAGAGCTGAGTTACGAAGAGCAGAATCAGCTTAGAGCAGTTGTGGTCAAGAGCAGCTTAGAACTAAAAGCAGATAAGAAGTTAACAGAACCAGATGGTAGAGACCAGCTGGGTGAGATCATCAACCATCTCAGAGAACAGAAACAACCTCAGATACAACTTGAGAATATACGAGGAATGGTTTAATCAAGTTCAAATTGATTTGCTGCAACGTCTACATCAAGATAGAGCTCAATTTAAGCAAAGGCTGCAGCATATTAAATGAAGAGAGCTGAAAGTCTACAAAGCCTGCAATTGCATTAAATTCAAAAGGACACAAGGTAAAACACTGTCAGAACTTTACAACGGCTACACCTCTGTGTCCAACGGATAGAATTGCACAAGAGGCTATGTCAAGAGCAGAAGCTGGCAGGTAAGTGGCGTGCACAGAGCAGAATGAAAACAAAACATTGAGAGATGCACAACAAAAAGAGGGAAGAAAACATATATCAACTTTCATAGAAGCACTTCCCAGTGTGTGAGAATACATTTTGAGAGTGAGCATACACTGTATATTTCTCACACACGATTAACTCTTACATACGAGAGTTGAGCTGAACAGAAAAATGAGTGAATCAAAAACACCAAATCCATTGTAGTCATTGGACAGAGACGTTAAACAAGTTATTGTAGCCTTTCTCATTGAGGCAGTAAAGAAGTGAGTTAGACACACGCAGCTTGCGAGCTGGTGTCCAGTGGTGTTTCTAGGAGTTCTTGCGGCTGCGGGTCGTAGGAGTGGGTTGAAACGGGCCGTTGAAATCAAAGTCTTTCTAGCAGATCCTTCCCGTTGCGGAAGAATGGGAGATGCAGGAGATTGAGCTCCGAACTTCCATAAACAAATCAGCGTATTTCTTTACTGCTTTCTGCATTCATTCATACGCACTGCAAATTTGTTATTGTAGCCTTTCTCATTGAGGCAGTAAAGAAGTGAGTTAGACACACGCAGCTTGCGAGCTGGTGTCCAGTGGTGTTTCTAGGAGTTCTTGCGGCTGCGGGTCGTAGGAGTGGGTTGAAACGGGCCGTTGAAATCAAAGTCTTTCTAGCAGATCCTTCCCGTTGCGGAAGAATGGGAGATGCAGGAGATTGAGCTCCGAACTTCCATAAACAAATCAGCGTATTTCTTTACTGCTTTCTGCATTCATTCATACGCACTGCAAATTTATAATTGTGTTTAAAACTGTTTAAAAGGCTTTTGAATCTAAGAGTGCAGTTTGAGTTATTCCGTATTATTTAAATTCATTACTCAATCTGTATCTCGGTGCACAAGTATTCAAGAACACTGAGCTATTTCAGCTCATGTAATAAATAACCAGATCTCTTGCTCTTTCATTGAGCTGGTCTCAAACGACCAGCTAGAACCAGACTCTTGCACTGCGCTGGTTTAGCACAGAGCTGGTCATACACAAAAGCAATCCGGTTTCAGCATCCAGCTGGAACTAGCTTAGTTATCGCGTTCTGGTTTCAGCGTCTAGCTGGATCCAGCGTCCTTTAATCGATCTGGTTATTCCCTCTAAGTGCTGGTTATTGACTAAATAAATTCTGTATACATTAACAGAGGGTAAATTGATCCTAACAAGTGGTATCAGAGCAGGTTGTTCTTGAATAGTGCATTTCTTTTTCGAAGATATATTTTTAATCGATTTTAAAATCATGTCTGCTATGATATTCGTTCAAAATCCTGTCTATGCTACAAAATTTTTAAGATTT
This sequence comes from Dorcoceras hygrometricum, assembly GCA_001598015.1. Taxonomy (NCBI): domain Eukaryota; kingdom Viridiplantae; phylum Streptophyta; class Magnoliopsida; order Lamiales; family Gesneriaceae; genus Dorcoceras; species Dorcoceras hygrometricum. The sequence continues at coordinate 152,832 of KQ997108.1, read as the reverse complement.
TCAAAACTCATTATATGGATAGGGGGAGGAATTTCTATTGAATTGCAAAGAGATTTCTCGAAAGGAAAGAGCAGCAACATCTCTTTTGACGAGCTGACAGATTGCACAAGATCTGTGAACACCAAGATCTCTAGGGCTGGACGAGGCTAAGCCTTAGGGAAAAATGGAAGATATTCTATAAATTGAATCTTCTGTTGCTTCTTTGGTCTATATAAATGTGTACTCTTGTTGGTATTGCATGTATTGTGTGTTGTGGTCGTTGTTGCATACTGCTGGTCTCTGTGCTGATTTATGTAAGCTGTTGCATTGGCATACACGCATATGTTGGTATTGCATGTATTGTGTGTTGTGGTCGTTGTTGCATACTGCTGGTCTCTGTGCTGATTTATGTAAGCTGTTGCATTGGCATACACGCATATTTCCTGTTGAGCTCATATCTGTTAGCCATTCGTTGTTGCTGTGCTAACCCGTTTTTACCAGGAGCTGTTTTGAGGACGAGCGGCAATACCGTGCTCCTCATCTCCTTGCTGGGTTATTTGTTAGCCGCTATTAGACGAGTGGATAGCTACCACGCTCTCATGAGCTTTGGCAACAGCAGGTCGAGTATTTGATTTATGCTTTGGTACCGTGTGTTGAGACGGGTGGATAGCTACCATGCTCTCATGAACATTGTGGCCACTGTCCTTTGTTCGATCTGTTGACAGCTGTGGAGCTGGTTCCTGAGCTCCAGTGACTCCCTGTTCGGTTGTAGTCCCTTGTTCCTGCATTCTGCTATCTCATGCATAGCACGTGCATTTATATCTGTAGCTATCTATCTGCTGTTTATATTGCTCTCTGTACTGAGGTTTGACCCCATGTCCCTCTGGGGTTGGATTGTGTTGTTTGCCTGTGTGTTTTTCAGGTTATCCAGGTTTCTCAGCTGGTCGTGGACATGGCCCAGCTGGTGGTGCCCCTAGAGGTGGATAGAGTGCCCCAGTTATGTATATTATTTATATTAGGCATTAGAGCAGTCTCGAGGGAATACCCTGTGAGGATGTAATGTTCTATTGCTGAATTGTGATGTACCTGTTAGGGAGTCATGCTATGCTTATATTTGTTATTGTATCTGCTGTTGTTGGTTTTTGATTGTTATAAAACCAATATTTTGAATATCGTTGTATTTTAAAGCATATTTTCTAAGTCAGGCCAAAGCGAAACATTTCAGCCACTTTTTAAATGCTTCCGCGATTGTATTTTGCGTGGTTAATCTCTGTGTTGTCCATCGGGCCTAAAATTATTGGTATCAGATCTTAAACTGGGATAAGCTCGAATTCTTTTGATCACACTTGAGTCTAGGCACAGTGTTGCTTGTTGCATGTGCATGATTAAGTGATATACTTGCTGTGATTTCTTACTGTATTAGTGGTTACCTAGATGCCGCCTAGACGTAGAGGTAGAGCTACCAGATAGATTCCGACAGAATCTGAGGGTCAGAATGAGGAAATTCACCTTAGTGCTCCTGTTCATAGACGTGCTAGGCAGGTTGACGATGAGGTTGATGTGCTGGAAGCCCGTGTGGATTGAGATAGAACTAATCATGGCGAGGTTTCATCATATGAATCCTCATACTTTCGATGGTGACGAGAGTAGTTCCGATGCTGAGTCTTGGCTGCAGCATATTACTGGACTGTTTGATAGAGTGCGCTATGATGATGAGCGTAGACTGAGTTTGGCAACCTTCCAGTTGAGGAAGAACGCAGAGCGCTGGTGGAGAGGTGCCTCCCAAACTCTTTAGGAGACTGGTGCGGAGATTACTTGGGATAGTTTCTTTACGGCATTCCATCAGGAGTATGTTCTAGAGTCTTATGTGAATGCCCGGGAGAGAGAGTTTGATAACTTGGTTCAGGGAACCATGACGGTTGGAGAGTATACTCAAAGTTTTTCTTCTCTTCTTGCCTACGTTCCTCATGTGTCTGGCAGAGAGAGGGCGAAGAGTAACCAGTTCTTGGAAGGGCTAAATGAGGATTTGGATTCCTTGGTGTTGGCGAGTTCACCTATCAGTTATGCGGACGCGGTGGACAAGGCAATGGACATCAAGGAAGGGCTACGGCACCGGAGGTCTCGGGTTCAGCTTCCAGCGGTGCAAGGTTCACATCCCAGTGTTCCAGGGGCGTAACCTCCCCACTTTCCCCAGTCATCCCAGCAGCAGCCCCAGCGGTTAGCGCAACAATCTAGACGCCACAGGTTTAGGCCTCTTGGCCATCAGTTCAAGAAGAAGTAGGGTTCTAGTTCTTCTGGCTCCGATATTTCGAGCAGCAGCAGTAGCCCTAGGGCTATCTTCTGTGGTCAGTGTGGAGGCAAACACCCTACGACACAGTGTGTGGGGGTTCAGGGTGCGTGCAACAATTGTGGGCAATATGGACATATTGCGAAAGTATGTCCATTGGCTTGATCTCAGCACACCGCTGCCCCACCTCAGGGTCGTTCTGGTGGGTCATCTTGAGGTCGTTCTTTTCCTATTCCGCAGCCGAGGATGGGAGAGACTCAGCATAGGCCGTTCCAACAGCCTGGTCCTTCGTGATTTGGACAGTCTTCCCAGCCCCAGTTCTCAGGACCTCAGCATGCCCAGGTGAATGCCATGACTAGGGAGCAAGCAGAGGGCACACCAGGAGGAGTGATTGCAGGTAATTGTTCTTTTTTTCATATTCCTGCACGTGTATTATTTGATACTAGAGCATCACACTCGTTTATAGCTGATGCATTTGTGGTCGAGCATGGTTTGCATACCACTTCTTTATCTGATGTTGTTTCTGTTGCGACTCCTGCCGACACGAGCCTGTACTCCCAAGAGATTTTGTTGAATGACATTCTTAGGTTTGGTGAGAACATTTTGGTAGCGAACTTGATTTGGATAATGATGTGGGATTTCGTTGCATAGTGGGAATGGACGTGTTGTCTAGCTATAGGGCCACCGTGGACTGTTTCCATGGCGTTGTGCGTTTTCGGCCCCAGTCTGGCGAGAAGTGGAACTTCTACGGCCTCGATTCCAATCAAAGATTCCGTTGATCTCTGCCATGGAGATGTTTGGATTACTGTCGTTGGACAATGTTTGGTTCATGATTATGCGTTGGATGCAACCTCGAAGTCGTGTGTGAAGCTTAGTGTTTTCGGAGGAGATTCCTGGTTTTCCTCCGAGGAGGGAGGTCGACTTCAGCATTGAGTTGGTACCTGGTACAGCTCCTATTCGCGAACTCCGTATCGTTTAGCACCAGCTGAGTTGAGGGAGCTGAAGGTACAACTTAGTGATTTGTTGGAGAAAGATTTTATTCGACCGAGCATGTCACCGTGGGGATGTGAGACCTGGAATTTTATTTGAGATTTATTGTGGAAGCTATCGAATTTTGATGATTTTTGGGGATTCTGATCTTTGGTTGTATGTTTGATTGTGTTTTCGGGTCGATTTCCCTCCTTAGAGTAATTCTGGAGATTTTCGAAATTTTGAGTTTAGAGGTATCTGCTGATAGCAGCTTTGATGACGTCATGCTTTGTGTTGGCATCGTAGTCGCTGACGTAAGCCTTGCTGCTGGTAGCTTAGCGCGCTGTACTCTTTGTTTTGGTAGTTGGCGACAGCAGCGTTTTTGGGGATTCTGATCTTTGGTTGTATGTTTGATTGTGTTTTCGGGTCGATTTCCCTCCTTAGAGTAATTCTGGAGATTTTCGAAATTTTGAGTTTAGAGGTATCTGCTGATAGCAGCTTTGATGACGTCATGCTTTGTGTTGGCATCGTAGTCGCTGACGTAAGCCTTGCTGCTGGTAGCTTAGCGCGCTGTACTCTTTGTTTTGGTAGTTGGCGACAGCAGCGTTTTCGTGGATTTCAACAGGAGAGTGCTATAGAATTTCGAAGCGGTGTCGTTTTGGGGAACCAGTCGATAGTTTATTTTGCCTGCTGATTGTCAACGCGAGTCAACCTTCCTGTAGCGTGAGGAGGATATGGCGTCGTTTAGTTAGCGCTAGGAGTTTCAGCAGATGATTGGTTTTGTGTAAAGTGCTTCTGCTGGTTCTGCTGACGTCTGTGGAGCGACGTCGTTTGAGTAAGTGGCAAAGCCGCGTTTTGATGTTGCTGCTGGTATCAGCAGGAGGAAGTGCTTTACGTTGT
>KQ997108.1:129093-141012 GCA_001598015.1 Dorcoceras hygrometricum | reverse complement strand
ACACACCCTGTGGCCACTGTATGTTGTTGGTAATTCTTGGAGCTATGTTTGAGTTCCTTATCTCCCTTGTGGGTCGAGCTTTCCGTTGTTTTTCGGCGTCTCATGCATAGCACCTGCATTTTATTGCTGTTATGTTATTTCTGTTGTATTATTGCTCTCCGTACTGGGGTTTGACCCCATGTCCCTCCGGGGCTTGGTTTGTTTCTTTGTTGCTTTCAGGAAATTATTCGGCGTCTCATGCATAGCATCTGTATTTTATTCCTTGCTGTTTATTTCTGTTGTATTATTGCTCTCCGTACTGGGGTTTGACCCCATGTCCCTCCGGGGCTTGGTTTGTTTCTTTGTTGCGTTGTTTTCAGGAAACCCAGGTTCTACAGCTGGTCGTGGTTTCAACCCAGCTGGTGGTGCCCCAGGAGGTGGCTAGTGTGTCCCAGTAGCATATAGCATATATATATATATGTATCAGTTAGCCAGGGGGATGCCCTGTGCTTTGTTGTTGTACCCGTAGGGGGAGATATGATACATGTTGAACTTATGTATGCTTTGTTGTTAAATGTTTATGATTTGGGGAACTTATTTTAAGTATTGTTGTATTTTAAATTATAAGCTTAAAACCGTCGGGCCTAAAAGCGAAAATTTTACCCACTTTTTGATAGCTTCCGTATGTGTTTATCTGTTGTAAGCACGAGGCCTGACAGGGGAGCTCCTATCTTGTTTGTGAAGAAGAAGGATGGATCAATGAGGATGTGCATTGACTTCCGACAACTGAATAAGGCTACTGTGAAGAATAAGTACCCTTTGCCGAGGATCGATGATTTGTTTGATCAGCTTCAGGGTTCAGCTGTGTATTCTAAGATCGATCTACGTTCAGGGTATCATCAGTTGTGGATTCAAGAGAAAGATGTTGCGAAAACTGTGTTTCGTACGAGGTATTGGCATTATGAGTTTTTGATTATGCCTTTTGGTTTGATGAATGCCCCTGCAGTTTTCATGGATTTGATGAACTGAGTCTTTCGAGAGTTCATCGATCAGTTTGTGATTGTGTTCATCGATGATATTTTGGTGTACTCTAAGACTCTGATGCAGCATAAGGAGCATTTGAGGTTAGTCCTCCAGAGGCTACGAGACTCGCAGCTGTATGCTAAGTTCTCCAAATGCGAGTTTTGGTTGGATAGAGTTGTGTTTCTCGGTCATGTCATTACGGCCAATGGATTATCTGTTGATCCCAGTAAGGTAGAGGTTGTTGTGATGTCATGCCTCGTGCAAGGTACAGAGATCAAGCATACAAAACACAACACGGAAGCACTAAAAAAAATGGCTAAAAATTTCGCTTGTGCCCTGACAAAGAAAAACATAAATTTAAAATACAACGATACTCAAAATATCCCAGTTTAACAATACAAAGGTGAGAAACACAACCACAATTATCAGGTATCACAAGCCAAAAGAATCCAAAAGTAATACAACAAAGGCACGGGGCATCCCCCGACGGCCGGTACTGATACAAATACCATATATATATAACTGGGACACTCTATCACTCCTAAGGGGCTCCACTGGCTGACGCACCACCAGTGCCAGCTGCAAGACCTGAAAACCACATACACAACTCTTGGATCTGTGTTTACAGATCAGAATCTAAGTTTTGATTCACACAAAATCTGCTTCTATTGTACTAACGCTCTACTTGACATGCACAACTTGCTTAGACTGGAGTAGACGTGAAGATATCCAGCTAGGACAGTGAGGGGACGCCTGAGCTGGACTGGTCAAAGATATCTAGCTGGAACAGTAAGGGGACGCCCAAGCTGGTTTGGCAGTTTACTTCCAGAAGTGCAGGGAACATCAATCTGGTTCATCAGCTGGATGTTGGAGCAGCACAAAGATCAAGCACAGATTATGAAGAGCAGTTCAAGCGTAGAATCAAGAGCAGAACTGAAGTGCAGAGTTCAAGTGCAGAATGCTCAAGTACAAAATAGCTCAAGCGCAGATCAAGTGCAGTGTACAAGAACAGTGATTGAGTGCGTAGCTAACGCAATTTCGGAGGCCTAAACGAAGATGTTTGGCCGACGAATGGCTTGGGTCTCGACGAAATAGTCTGATCTTTTCGGAGGGGATAACAATGGTCCTATGCGGAAATGTGCAAGATTATCCCACAGTTGCATATTCTCATACTTGGTCCCCCAGTCGAACTTTAAGCCTGCGAGCTGGTATAGAGATGTAATCGATCTGGGTAACAAGCTCAGTGAAAACCAGCTCGAAGAGCAGCTGGGAAGGAAACCAGCTGAGAAACCAGCTCGTACAAGACCATTTCTGTGGAGAACTTAAAGGTAAACAGGCTGGCATGCTGGTTAAGGTCAAACCAGCTCAACAGACAGAACAGAGAGAAGAGCAGTGGTCTAGAGAAGATGGATAAGAAGCAGACCAGTTGAAAGGAAACCAACTGACAAAATTTCAGCAACCAGCTCAGAAAAAGAGAGACCAGCTCAAAGCAAAGTAGATTGACCACAAATATTTGTGAAGATTGAATTAACGTTGTTCAAACTGATTCGCTGCAACGTCTACATCAAGACAGAGCTCGAAAGTGACCAAAGGCTGTAGAATCGCCGATGAACATAGCTCAAGTCAAATAAATCCTGCAATGCATTAAATGCAAAGGACACAAAGTACATATGTGTCAGAAGACTTTTCAGAACGGCTACATCTTTGTGTCCAACGGATATATCCAAGCTGAGGCTTTATAAACAGGCACAAATGAAACATATTAAAAAAATGCGCCATAACAGTGAGTGTTGTTGTGCGAAGTCCGAACAGAAAATCAAGAAACGCACAACACAGAACCTGGGAAGATAGCAGAAAACCAGCTCGAACAAGGAGCACTTCCCAAAGTGTGTGAGATTTAATTCTTTGAGAGATTGTGCTTACACTGTAAATCTCACACACACACATTCACTCATATTCGAGAGATGAGCGAAACAGATTAGAGTGAATGTGATTCAATACTCTCCATTGTAGTCTTTGGACAGAGACGTTAAACAAGTCTAGTTGTCTTTCGCACTGAGACGTTAAAGAAGTGTGTGTAGTCTTTGGACAAAGACGTTAAACAAGTCCTTGTAGCCTTTCTCACTGAGGCGTAAAATAAGTGAGTTAGTCACATAGCTTGCGGGCTGGTGTGCAGTGGTAGATGCTAGGAGTTCTTGCGGCTGAGGGTCGTAGGAGTGGGTTGCAGCGAGAGTCGTTGTAATTAATGTCTTCTAGTGGATCCTTTCCGTGGCGGAAGAAGGTGAGATGTAGGATATTGAGCTTCAAACTTCCAGAAACAAATTCAGCGTATAGCGTATCTTTCTTTTCTGTTTTCAGTGTTTACATTCATACGCACAAAATATTTGCTTATGTTGTTAAAACTGTTTATTTTGGCTTCGAACGATAGAGTGCATTTTGAGTTATTTCCGCATGTTTTATTTACAATACTCAATCTGTATCTCGATGCACAAAGTATTCAAGAACAATGAGCTATTGCAGCTCAAGTTAAGATAACCAGATCGTTTGGCCAAAGTGTCGAGCTGGTCCTAGCTTTCCAGTTGGAACTGGCATGTTTAGCGCTCTCCTTGTATTAGGTTGATTTCAACTTTCAGCTTAAACCAGCTTGATCTTTGCGAACCCGGCTTCAACTTCTGGCCGAATCCTGCGTCTTGTCATTTGATCTGATTACACCCTCTAGTACTAGTTATTGATCGAATAACTAGTCATTGCACATTAATAGAGATCCATAAACCGATCCTCAACAAGTGGTATCAGAGCAGGTTGTTCTTGAATAGTGCATTTTCTTCGAAAAATGTTTTAAACAGTTTTACCATACGCTCTGATATCCGTTCGAAAGCTTGTCTGTGCTACAAAATTTTAAGATTTTCAAACTTCGGCATATGGATAGGGGGAGGAATGTTTCTTGATGCTCCTCTGGTCTATATGTATGAGAATTTTTAAGTGGCATAGACATTTCAAAATCTCATGCATTCATATAGCATTCGACAAACTGTCTTCCTGTACTTAAAATGATTCTATTTCAAAAATAAAATTACCCCATGTTCTGTCAAGGGGGAGTTTTGTTTTAAATATTGAGGGGGAGACATGGTTTCGAACTCTCTTTGATTCCCACAAAAATGGGGAGAAATATTTTCAAACATAAATAGACATGAATATGTTTATCCAGATTTTGTGTTGATCAAAAAGGGGGAGATTGTTGGATCTGTGTTTACAGATCAGAATCTAAGTTATGATTCACACAAAATTTGCTTCTATTGTACTAACGCTCTACTTGACATACGCAAGTTGCTTAGACTGGAGTAGACGTGAAGATATCCAAGATAGGACAGTGAGGGGACGCCTGAGCTGGACTGGTCAAAGATATCTAGCTGGAACAGTAAGAGGATGCCCAAGCTGGTTCGTCAGTTTACTTCCAGAAGTGCAGGGAACATCAAGCTGGTTCATCAGCTGGATGTTGGAGCAGCACGAAGATCAAGCGCAGAGTATGAAGAGCAGTTCAAGCGCAGAATCAAGAGCAGAACTGAAGTGCAGAGTTGAAGTACAGAATGCTCAAGTACAAAATAGCTCAAGCGCAGATCAAGTGCAGTGTACAAGAGCAGTGATTGAGTGTGTAGCTAACGCAATTTCGGAGGCCTAAACGAAGATGTTTGACCGACTAATGGCTTGGGTCTCGACGAAGTAGTCGGACCGTTTCGGAGGGGATAGCAATGGTCCTATGCGGAAATGTGCAAGATGATCCCACACTTGCATATTCTCATACTTGGTCCCCCAGCCAAACTTTATGCCTGCAAGCTGGTACAGAGATGTAATCGAGCTGGGTAACAAGCTCAGTGCAAACCAGCTCGAAGACCAGCTGGGAAGGAAACCAGCTCGCACAAGACCAGTTCTGTGGAGAACTGAACGGTAAACAGGCTAGCAAGCTGGTTAAGGTCAAACCAGCTCAACGGACAGAACACAGAGAAGATCAGTGGTCTAGAGAAGATGGATAAGAAGCAGACCAGTTGAAAGGAAACCAACTGACAAAATTTCAGCAACCAGCTCAGAAAAAGAGAGACCAGCTCAATGCAAAGTAGATTGACCACAAATATTTGTGAAGATTGAATTAACGTTGTTCAAACTGATTCGCTGCAACGTCTACATCAAGACAGAGCTCGAAAGTGACCAAAGGCTGTAGAATCGCCGATGAACATAGCTCAAGTCAAATAAATCCTGCAATGCATTAAATGCAAAGGACACAAAGTACATATGCGTCAGAAGACTTTTCAGAACGGCTACATCTTTGTGTCCAACGGATATATCCAAGATGAGGCTTTATAAACAGGCGCAAATGAAACATATTAAAAAAATGCGCCATAACAGTGAGTGTGTGTTGTGCAAAGTCCGAACAGAAAATCAAGAAACGCACAACACAGAACCTGGGAAGATAGCAGAAAACCAGCTCGAACAAGGAGCACTTCCCAGAGTGTGTGAGATTTAATTCATTGAGAGATTGTGCTTACACTGTAAAACTCACACACACACATTCACTCATATTCGAGAGATGAGCGAAACAGATTAGAGTGAATGTGATTCAATACTCTCCATTGTATTCTTTGGACAGAGACGTTAGATAAGTCTAGTTGTCTTTCGCACTGAGACGTTAAAGAAGTGTGTGTAGTCTTTGGACAAAGATGTTAAACAAGTCCTTGTAGCCTTTCTCACTGAGGCGTAAAAGAAGTGAATTAGCCACACAGCTTGCGGGCTGGTGTGTATTGGTAGATGCTAGGAGTTCTTGCGGCTGCGGGTCGTAGGAGTGGGTTGCAGCGAGGGTCGTTGTAATCAAATTCTTCTAGTGGATCCTTCTCGTGACGAAAGAAGGGGAGATGTAGGAGATTGAGCTCCGAACCTCCAGAAACAAATTCAGCGTATCTTTCTTTACTGTTTACAGTGTTTACATTCATATGCACCACATATTTTCTTATGTTGTTAAAACTGTTTATTTGGGCTTCGAACGATAGAGTGCAGTTTGAGTTATTTCCGCATGTTTTATTTACATTACTCAATCTGTATCTTGGTTCACAAAGTATTCAAGAACAATGAGCTATTGCAGCTCAAGTTAAGATAACCAGGTCGTTCGGTCGAAGTGTCGAGCTGGTCCTAGCTTTCCGTCTGCAACTGGCATGTTTAGCGCTCGCCTTCTATTAGGCTGGTATCAACTTTCAGCTGAAACCAGCTTGATCTTTGCGAACCCGGCTTCAACTTCTGGCTGAATCCTGCGTCTTGTCATTTGATCTGGTTACACCCTCTAGTACTTGTCCGTGTTAGAGTAGATGCCCAACTAGCCAACTTGTGGCGTGTGGGTTTTATTGACTCTTGTATATGACAATCTTTATATATGTTATTCGCATTTCTTTATGGCATTCTTTATTTTCATTATGTTATATGATGTTAACAATTGTGTGGATAAAGACCTAGAATGCACCATAGTGTATGTTAGATGTGATAGTGGATATGATGGCTATCATGAAACACATCTAATAGTCACTGTGTATTCTGAATTCGTTCCTAGTCGATTGGGCCGTAAAAATGAGGATAAGGCCGCCCGAGCTTGAGACTAGCATCTGTGATGCGAAGTACATGTTTCATTGGTAGGGAACATTGTGATGTTCGTAGCATGCAGATGGATAGTGACCTGGTGATCTATCGAACTACCCTCGTTCGGACTTTCCAAGTGGTTACCATTTGTCGAGTGGATAAGTCCGAGGTCTTGGTTGTACTGATTAGTCCTCACTACTCGAAATTCCATTGAGGCTCTACATGATAGGCGCCTCACTTTGACCCGTTTGCCGACTCACTTGGGGTCATTAGGCGGCGGGATTGGGTGAGGTCCCGATGCATGTAGGAGTCGATGCTTCGTTGTCGAGGATTCATCGCTCGCTTTCATTCGTGGATATCCAATGCTATCTGAGGGGATAATAGTGTATAAATCTCTGTCCAGAGTACTGGATGTGTTTTAGGTAAATGGGTTTACCTAATAACACTCGTGATGTCACTATTCGATCTCCAAGATGTATGCATAGTTATCGGATCTCTAGCGACTCTCGATTTACCAATGGTCGTTGATCTGATCGGGATATATGTGTTGAAAGGACCGTATTGTACGCTAACCACGACCAACTGGTTCTTGCAGGAACTATCAGTGATACCTAGGGGATCATGGCGCGATGTTGCTAGGCGCTTTACCATGATCCGATGGGCAAGTTCGAAATTGTGATTTCGGAGCCACAATGGTTGTGGGCCCACGGCTAGCTGTATCCCTAAACCATTGAGGGTCACACAAGTACTGGATTCATGATTTCCGCACGGAAACTGAGCTCAATGTGTTGAGCATAGGAAGAGGATTTAGGGAGTGCGACTTCCTAAAAGTCAACAGGGGTCAAATTGCGATTTCCCACTGTTGAGGGGCAAAACTGTAATTTTGGTCTAGATGGTCTGAAAAATTGTTTTCGCATCATAATAGTTAGTTTTGGAAACTGATTCGATCGGTCCGATCTGATCGTCGATCGGAATTGTGATGAAGCCACGGTGGTACGGTTGAAACGAATGTTCACATGGACCCGTGTCCGCCCTAGGCCCATTGGACTAGTTGAAGCCCATAATTGGTCTACTTATGCTAGACCTAGGGCTACACATCACAACACACAAGAGAACACAACATACCTAGACTCCACACACACACGGCCGCCCACCTCTCCTCTCGGCCAACCCACGCGCCGCCCGTCGGCCACCCACGCGCCCCCGCCTCTTCGCCGAACTTGTTCCGGCCACCGCGCTGAGGAGTTTCCGTCCGTGCTGAATTCGTCAGTCCTTCTAGTGCAGGCTGACGAAGGTGTCTTGATTCCGGTCGTGGACCTGATTAGGAGGATCTACCGCCGCCTACAATACAAGAGCCAGATTTCCCTGCGAATTCTGGTTGGAGCCAGGCGCCTAGACTCCAGAAAAGTAGCAATTCGATAAATGCCCTGTGAATGTTTATTTATTGTTTTTAATGTATTGAACGTTTTTCGGGGAAATTTTTGATTTCCGCTGTGCCCCGGGGAAACGGGATCCGGATCCGCCATTGTATGCCAACATTGGTATCAGAGCATAGGCTCGGATCCTTCAATACATATTAATTCCTGCATTGCATAGATCTCGAATCTTTGAAATAAAAAAAAAAAAATTGGAGCATGCTGCCGGCCGCCGCCATGGGCGGCGGCGACCACCCGTCGCGCGCTGGCCGCACGATGGGCAGCTTCTGGTCACGCGCTGGCCGCGCGATTGCTACATGCTGGCCGGCCATGGCCAGCGGCCACGCGCAAGATGTTGCGTGGTGGTCGGCCTGATGTGCGCCACGGTTGGCGCACGGTGGTGCGAGGAAGCGCCGCGCTTGGCGCGGCGGCGTGCGGTGCATTATGTTGGCGGCGGCCGCCGTCCGAAGTCTCTCCGGCAGCGTTGCGACGGCTGATTTCCTCTAGGTATTGTTCGGGCCTGTCCCGGGCAGCCCATGAAGTTTTTGGGGCCAATATTCGATATTGGGCCAATTTTGGTCGATTTTGAAATTTTTGAGATTTCGGGCCTAAATTTGTTTTAAGCCCAATATGATGCAATTAAAATTGCAAAATATGATTTTGATTATGAAATATGATTTTATAATTAAAATATGATTTTGTTGATTAAAATATGATTTTATCGACAAAATACGATTTTATTATAATTGTTCGGGCCTGTCCCGGGCAGCCCATGAAGTTTTTGGGGCCAATATTCGATATTGGGCCAATTTTGGTCGATTTTGAAATTTTTGAGATTTCGGGCCTAAATTTGTTTTAAGCCCAATATGATGCAATTAAAATTGCAAAATATGATTTTGATTATGAAATATGATTTTATAATTAAAATATGATTTTGTTGATTAAAATATGATTTTATCGACAAAATACGATTTTATTATAAAATACGATTTTATAATTAAAATATGATTTTGTGGGTAAATAATTTGATTATTTAAATTTATGCAAGTTAATTAGATTGATTTCATGTTTGGGATGATCGAGAGCCGTGCCCAACGTGTTTGGTGTATGCTTTAGGTTTTGCGATTTCGGTTGTAATATATTGTTGATTTATCATTATAAAGTGGGTCTGTTTGTGGCCCGTTCCCACCCCTTGAGAATTGTATCCCTTACGTGTCATTGAAATTTAAACGTAAATTACTAGATTTAGTGGGAGGACAATTGAAGACGGTGGAGATGACGATCAAAGATATTGAAGACCGAAGATCTGTAAAATCGGAAGCAATTGTAATAGGATTGCATTGCATATTGCATTTCACCTAGGACTGGACCCAGGTCCTTGACTGGCAACCACGGACCGCATAGCTCTCGCGATCGATCATCCGAAAGTTTATATATTCGATATATGTTGAATTCGCATGTTTTAAATTGTGATTTAAAATTGCATGAGACCAAATTTTCAAAAATAAAATCCCTCGTTTTAAATACGATTTAAAACTGATATCAAGATTAAAAGTTTATTCGATAAACTTAGGGAATTTAAATCTGTTTAAATTATCCCTACCTTCCATCAACAATGGGTGTACGCCGATGCTACCCGCATACATGGCCCGGCTCATATTATTGAGGGGGTTATGTATGCCGGAAAGCTGTACACGTCATTGACACCTGTTGTGAGTCGGTTGGAACTCCCTTTAACGTTGGATCATATTATTGGGGACGTTAAGGGGACCGTCCTTCACGACTCAACATTGATGGGTCATCTTGACACGTGATAGTAATCGGCGTCATATTATTGGGCCCTTACTGGACGTGAGGTAAAATACATTGAGGTTGCACCGGTTGCAATTGGGTTCTACCTTTTGGGGATCATGGTTGGCTGATATTATTCGGGACCATGATCGCTTGATTGGACTCCGTGTGCCCACTAAGGAAACTTGTTTTCCCGATTTCATTAGAGGGTGGTGAAATCGTTAAAATAGTGGGAGGATAATTCATAAAACTAAATGACCTTGTTTTATGTCTTAGCAATTTTATATATAGTTAGTAATACATGTCTGTTTCTTTTCAGTATAAACTGCTTACAAAATGTCTTCGATCAAACCCACTCGCTGCTATACTGGATAGCAACAAGTTCACCGGTCTGAACTACCAAGACTGGCTTCGCAACCTCAACATTTTGTTGGCTTCGGAGAAACTTCTCTGTACGATAGAGAAGAGCCCTCCGAAGGAAGCCCCTGCCAATATCAGCCCTGAGGAGCTGGTTACGCTTAAACAATGGTGGGACGACGAGCTTAAGACTCGATGCTATGTGATGGCATCGATGTCCAACGAAATTGAACGGCGCTTTGAGAAGACTAAGTATGCTGCTGACATACTTTTTCATCTCAAGGAACTGTATGGGGAGAACTCTCGACATGAGAGGTTCACCGCTGTCAAGGAGCTTATGACGAGCTGCATGCGCGATGGGACTTCGGTCCGCGAGCATGGGGTTCGCATGATTGGGCTCGTTGAAAAACTGGCGAACCTTGATATCACACTTCCACATGAGCTGTCTGTGGATGTACTTCTCCTCTCACTACCCGCTGCATTCGACCCCTTGGTGGTCAACTTCAACATGAACAAGCTGGCAGCCACCCTTGAAGAGGTGGTTAACATGCTGGTCGTGTTTGAAGGAACCATAAAGAAGGACAAGCCCGTCCTCCTTATGGGCTCTTCTTCCTCTGCGAAGAAGGGGCCCAGACGCAAGGGTAAGAAGCGTTCTGCCCCTGCAAAGGAGGAAACGCCCACCAAGAAGCACAAGGCAAAGGCTTCCAAGCCAAACAAGACTGAGGATGTTTGCCACCACTGCCACAAGCCTGGGCACTGGAGGAGGAACTGTAAGGAGTACCTCGAGCAGTTGCGAACTGCAAAAGGTATGTTCTACATTGAGAGAAGTTCCAACTCGCGATGTGGAAACACATGCAACAACAATTAAAATATGATAGCTTGAACCCAGCACAACTTTGGCACGCTAGGCTAGGTCATATTTCCCTAAGAAGGATGAACAAGTTAGTTAGGAGTGACATGTTTGATTTGTCGGACAATAACTCCCTACCGACTTGTGAGTCTTGTCTCAAGGGCAAGATGACTAAACAACCCTCAAGGGCAAGCCTGAACGTACCCAAGGCCTATTGGATTTAATCCATACTGATGTGTGTGGCCCACTTAGCATTGGTACTAAGTACGGTCACACATACTTCATCACCTCTACCGATGATTACTCTGGATATGGGTACTTGTACTTAATGAAGCACATGTCTGAATCTTTTGAAAGGTTCAAAGAATTCAAGGCTGAAGTAGAAAATCAGTTAGGGAAAAGTATTAAAGCACTTAGATCCGATCGAGGTGGTGAATACTTGAGTGCTGAATTTCAAGACTATCTGAAGTAGAATGGGATTCTCTCGCAGTGGACCCCTCCGGCCACACCACAGCTCAATGGTGTAGCGGAGCGTCGTAATCGAACCTTGATGGACATGGTTCGGTCTATGATGAGCTTCACTGAGCTTCCTACCTCGTTTTGGGGCTATGCGCTCGAAACGACGGTAATGTTGTTGAACAATGTCCACACCAAAGCAGTGGATAAGACTCCATATGAGATATGGATGGGAAAACCACCCAAATACTCATACATGAGGATTTGGGGATGTCCTGCTTACGTGAAGCAGACAGTGGGAGATAAGCTGGATACTAGATCCATCTTATGCTACTTCATTGGGTATCCAAAGAATTCTATTGGATACTACTTCTACTATCCAAACGAAACAAAAGTAGTTGTTTCTAGGAATGCACCTTATATGGAAAGGGA